>JAMPIV010012420.1:0-62500 GCA_024509875.1 Oreohelix idahoensis
TATCTACGACTTTAGCACCTCTTCAACGGGAGAGTGGGCTCATCCCTAATCTGTTTATGTTCCCAGTAGTAGACTATTCGCAAGCAGCCTGGGGGTGTCACTGCTCTGCGCGGACCTTGTTTACCGAGGCGGCGTCCGAGCTAGTATGGTGAAAATATGGTTGCGTTATCTTCAAAATAGACCTGTCTTTCCCGTGGCTTTTCTGCCATCCTGCAACTTTGAGTTAGGGGGTTCTGAGCTCCAGTCTCTTTCCCAGGCATTTTATCCTGGCCTGGCATGCATACAGAGGACCCCACTTCTGGTTCTAAGTTAGCAGTTGGGGATAGGTGGGGTGGCACCCTGTGCATTCCCCGTCATCCAGGGGGGCTCTCCAACTATGCAGAGCTTGCACAATGCTGTGCTCTGGTTCTGGGCTCTCCCAAGAAATCCTCACGTCCTGCACAGAGCCACTTCCAGATACCCACCACCTGCCATCTCTCCAATGTAGAAATCTCCTGCATGCGGCCATCCAGTCAAGAGCCAGTATTAAGTCTGGTGCCCAAGTGATCCCCCCAAGCTCAGTGTGCAATGCTGGGTTCTCATCATGCTGCAACAGAGGGGGGATTGTGATGCTCAGCCATCTCTCTCAACTCTGCACCGATAAGTGACATCGGGGACTTAACTGTGCCTCAGTACTGGGAGCCCGTTTCCGGGTACACCACACACAGCCAATTGAGGCAACGGTTGCCGTGGGCGTGTCTTCAGTGGGGAAGTTGTGGAGTCTTCCTGTCCATGTTCTTGCACATCCTAACACTGCCCGCAAGACATCGGAGGTTTGGAGAGTGGCCTTCTCTGCTTTTTTGAGCCGGGGTGGGCTCCCCGGGCAAGTCTCGATGGGGATCGGGACGTGTCCACGCACCAGTGGGCCCAGCATCAGCCGCATCTGATGGAGGACTTGCTCTGCCAGGTTTGAGTTAGTAAATTCCAACTTTGTCATCTTCATGGCATTGTGATGCTGGGGTGCCTGTGGATTTCCTACCGCCCCGGGTAGGAGCCAGAAGTGTACTGTGCCAGCTCTGGGGGAGATAAAGGGGGTGTTTCTGCATCTCCTTGTGATACGTAGCCAAGGTAGGGCTCACAGTGCTCTTTCCCCGCCGCCAAATTGCCTGCTGGTTACGCCGAGTTCTCCGAGGCTCTAGGCACGTGACCAAGAGTTGAAGACAATAGGATCGTCACGTCCTGAGTCTCTGTGCCTGTACGATGGGTTCCGATCTTCAGGGAGCAGTCCACACTCGTTCCCACTCCCAAGACTTGTTCAGTATCCATCTGGCTCCTTCCCACCCACAGAGGGCGTGTACGGTGTAGTGCACCGGTTTTATTATCGAGGTTTGCTCCTCTAGATCCGTTGTGTTTAGATTGAGGATTCGCACCCTCAGTTACCAGGACTACCTCGAGGAGGGTGTGGCTCTTCACCACGCACAACGATCTTGGGGTATGAGAGGTTTTGCTAGGCCAAGAGACTAACACCGCAATGGTTGCTCCTTTCATGAACAAGAATTCATTAGGCCTAGATCTTCTCTCTAACAGACATTTGTTTTGTGCTCTTTATAGCAAATGCGCAAAATTCTTCTATAACTTTTATGCTCGAAAGCCTGAATCCTTCGTTCCGTATCTGCAGTGAGTGTCCAGCTCTCACACCCATATAAGAGAATAGATAATACAAGTGATTTGTATAATTTGATCTTCACAGGAAAACTGATGTTACTTTTCCAGATCACATTCAGTCTTGTCATGGCAGCTGAGGCCATCTCAAGTCTTGTCTTGATTTCTTTACTTGATCTTCCATCACTACATATAGTGGACCCGAGATATTTAAAGGTGTTAACTTCTTCTAACGTTTGCCCATTTAACGTAATGTTGGTCGGAACATGTTTCTTATGGCTATTCACCAATATCTTGCTTTTTTCTATATTAATTTCCATCCCATATGTTCTTGTTACTTTCTCCAGTCTAGAGGTAAGGTCTTGAAGTTCTGATTCTGTTCCAGCTATCAGATCGATATCATCAGCAAAACGTAGATTGCAAAGAGGTCGGCCTCCAATTGATATGGTTGTTTTATAATCATAAAGAGCCTCCTGCATAATATGTTCTAGATATATATTAAAGAGCAATGGGGACAGGATACATCCCTGGCGAACTCCTACAGTTGTTTTGAAAAATTCTCCAATGTCATTGCTTGCAAAAACAGCACTGCTTGCGTCCTTGTATAGTGCTTCAATGATATCTATGATGCTGGTATCAAAATTGAATTTTCTCATTATTTGCCATAAGCCTTCATGCCAGACTCGATCAATGGCTTTTGTGAAATCGATGAAGTTATGGTATAAATCGTGTTGATGCTGGAGATGTTTTTCGATCAGTAATCTAATATTGAAGATTTGTTCTGAGGTACTTCTTTTTGGTCTAAAGCCAGCCTGTTCCTCGGACAAGATTTCTTCTGATTTCTGTTTTCATCATCATCTCAACCCATAACCCGTCATGGGTCGTAGGGGTGCCATGGTGGAAGCATCAGCAGACAGGGTCCTCCACTGTTTTATTCTGTTCAAAAGTATCCTTAACATCACTTTACTTGGATGACTAATAAGGCTAATGGTTCTGTAGTTCTTGCACATTTTTAGATTTCCTTTCTTTGGAAGCGGTATTACTAATGACTGCGTCCACTCTTTTGGCCACTTTTTTGTACTCCATATCTTCTGGCAAATTGTTGTCATGATTTTTACTATATCTGGTCCTCCATATTTCAAGAGCTCTGCTGGGATATTATCCACACCCGGTGACTTCCCTCCTTTCAGCGAACATATAGCCTCTTCCACTTCTTCCCGTAATATTGCTGCATTTCCGAGTTCCCTGTTTTCGCACTTAATGTTGTTTAATATGCTATAGTCAGTGTCGAGTTTACAGTTATATAATTCTTTACAATATTCTGTCCACCTTCTCATTACAGCTGTTATTTTCATTGAGCAGAGCCCCATTGCTATCTTCTATGACAGTTACCCTGGGCTGTTGGGGTTTTGATAGTCTTCACCATCTATGTTAATATTAAATCCCCTTCACCCCTTGTCTTCCGACTACATGACCAATTAGCACAACTAATTAATACACAAACCACACCCGCGTATATTCACTACAAATTATCATAATCAAATGCGGTTACACGGACCTCATTATTACATTACACCTAGCTCCCGTCTAACTAGCACCGGACCCCATACAGCTAATTATCTCAAAACCCGCTACACACATCATAGATACTGCTAACTTATACATAGTATAATTATAGACAAAACTTACACTACACTGGCTCTAGTTTTGTATAAGTCAGCAATTGATGGCACTCCTGACTAATAAAACATTTAATTCAATCCCAGAAGAAAGCTTACTCTAACGTGCTAAAATTTTATAGAAAAAAACTTCATATACAACTATAAATTATGAACATACCCAACTTTACAGAATTTCCCGGACCGAGCAGACTGCAAATGGCGCGTATTCACGGCACAAAATTCTTGGACTAGTGAGCGATAAATACTTTTGACGCTCAATATATATATTGTGAATTGTCTGATGCAATACAGACGCGGTGAGTCATCGCGTCCGTCATCATCTATCAGGAACCGCTTCTGCCCAACTTTTGACCTACTATCATGCCTGCACATAAATTAAATCTAACCCATCCAATCATATCATAAGCTAACCGCTGACTCAGTGTTGACCGAGCAAACCGCAAAATTATTTCTGCTCACTCGCCGAAATCATACGTAATATTTTGTAACGCCTCTGACCTCCTATTTAACAGAATGAATCACTGATTTCGCGTTACCACCTGGGTCGTGCTTTCCCCCATCCCTACAAATAAAAGGGTTGGTGAAGGTGGGCTGATTAATCCAACCGCCATAAAATAACCCAGAATTAATAACTAATGAACTAGACCGCCTAAGAATAATTAAAGAACAAAATTAATTACATGAAACAAAAAATATGGGGCGAGTTGAAAATAAAATTAACAGTAACTCATCACACTATCAAAATATAGAGTGGACAGAGATAAAACCCTACACAAAGATATAGCAATCACATTATAGAGTTGACAAACAGAACACTACACAAAGATATAGCAAACACTGTGACGGGTTGGTTGGTGTGTTTGCTGCTGTTCCTTCGTTCTTCTATTATTGATTGAAGAGTAAAGTCACTCTCTAGATGTAGTTAATGTTTGGTATTGATGGTTAGCTCTGACCATCAGAACATCCCTTCGACGTTCTGATTTGCATATTATATATTAGTTGATTTCCCTTGTGGGAGAGCTATCGTGCTGGAAAACGTAAACATTAACAGCTGTGAACCAAACCCGAAACGTAAGTAAAAGATCAAGCCTTCTGTTCTGAGTCCACATGTATTGAGGTTCATACAAAAGACGATATCCGACATTCACAAAACTTCATGTACAGTTCAGCATAACAATGAATTCCAAATAATATCAGTAAGTATCCGTCCGTGTCAAAACAATATGTCAGATGAACATCGTGGCTATATACGTGCGCTGTTGTAGTCAACAGCCAGAAATGAGCGCATGAGTTCTTGACAGCTACAATTTGAATCATAATGCGATTCTCCTTCCATAATTTAATTTAATTTATTTAATCTCATACTTAGATTAATATCCGAACTGACCCTGAGTTCTACATTGATTCATATATATATAATATAGGCTATATACTAAGCCTTTTTCCTTGGAAGAAATACAAGACACGACTTTCTTGCTTGACGGATAGCGTAACAAGGGCAATGTAACCAAGTCACCCAGCGTGACCTTCCCAACGCGAATGCGTCATAATCTCCGCATATATTTCGCGTTCAGTATACCGTAAAATATCGACCTATTCTATAAATGTTAATGACCCCTAAACGTTGCGCACGGCTAAACCCCAGCAGACGCCGTCATTTAAAATAACACCGTAACAGATTTCCTGTCAGACGGGGGGAAAAAAATCTATTAGATAGATTTTTTTTTGAATAATATTAATCAAATTATCAAAAATTTAACAAAACCCGACGTATGACCTACGATGTTCTATCTAGAACAGTGTCGTGGTCATGTCAGTAATATCTTATAATAAAATCAACGTCATATCATACATATAACTTATATTAAACAAGGAAATGTCACTGTCACTAACTAATTAACTAATTAATTTGTTGTATGTATCGACTAACTAATAATGTGAGGTGTTATTAAAATTATTCTAACTAATTAAAATTAAAATAATTCATTATAATATGTACGTATGGTACTAACTAATTAATATCTAATTGAAGAAAATGAGAAATAGTATAAGAGAGTAAAAGAAATAAAAATTGAGAAGTACGGACAATTAAAACTAAATATTAAAGTATACATTAAATTAGAATGCGTGTGAAAATGAAGTGTAAGGATAGATACCTAATTAAATTAACGCAATCAGAAGAAAAGAAAAGAAAAAAATTCATACATTTTAACTATAAATATGAAATGTCATAATCTAATATCTATTACCTTAATAATTACACTAATTAAAAGGTTTAATTGGTGTGATATTATTTTGTTTCATCTTTTCTTAGTATATTTTATTTTTTTATTTCATCACACTTTAACTTTATTTTATTATATATTAATTTAATAACTAGAAAATTTAACAATATCGGACATGAAGATCCAATCGTTGTTAGTTCCTTTATTAAACTTTGAACGTAAATTGAATAAGTCATCACAGTATCTGTCCCTTCTACATCAGAGATTGTTCCTTTTTAACAGTTTTCAATCGAAATGAGTGATACGCAAAGTGGAAGTGAAGTCCAAATTTTCAAACGATCCGTAAAACTTGATATTTTGATCACAATAGTTTATTTCGAAATGTCCTTATTTAAGTAGGAAGTCCAAATGAAGTGTTGTATATTTTTACGTGTCATTAATAACGTTCATTGTAAATGTAATGCTTGATTAGTCAGAAAAATTTCTTGAAATAGTAATATTCATTCAGAATCCGTAGGATGTCTGGACAACGTATCGGCTATGACGTTCTCAGTTCCTGGTATCGACTGTATTTCGAACTCATATGGTTGCAACGCAATAGCAAATCGTGCAAGCTTTGGACTTTTATGGTTTGAACGACGTAATGCTGCCACAGATTTCTGATCAGTCTGGATCAGAAATGGAGATCCCAGCAAAAATTTTTCTAGTTTGGTAATTGCCCAGATTACGGCGAGCAATTCTCTGTCTACAGTCGAATATTTAGTCTCCGGAGGTTTCAGCTTGCGTGAGATATAAAGTACAGGGTGAAGGACATCATCATGATATTGGAGTAGACAAGCCCCGAGTCCGTAATTACTCGCATCTGTACGTAGAACAAACTTTTTAGAGGCATCTGATAATCTTAAAATAGGTGGGCATGAAAATATGTTCAAGATAGTGCGAAAAGTTTTGTCACATTCGTCTGTCCAATTTATCCTTAATGGCATGTTCTTCTTTAATAACGATGAAAGGACAGCCGTGATGGATGATAAGTGAGGTACAAATCTGCTATAGTATTGGATTAACCCTAACAGACTCCTAACCTGTTTCTTCGTTTGAGGAACAGATAAATTTAATATTTTAGAAACCGTACTGGGAATTGTTTGGATACGTCCTGATCCAATAATGTGTCCCAGGAATGTTATCTCATTACACGCTATTTGAATTTTAGTTGGTTTAGCGGTTAAATGGTTATCCCGCAATATTTCCAAAACTGATTTAAGACCCAAAAAATATTCCTCAAATGATGAACTAAACAAACATATGTCGTCAATGTAGGTAATTATATCTGATCTACCTGCTAAAACTTTTCGCATCATGCGAATAAAGGTAGCTGGAGCATTCATTAGCCCAAAAGGCATCACGTTCCACTGGTAAAGACCTTGTGGAGTTGAGAATGCTGTGTAGTATTTGGCTCTTTCGGTTAGTGGAATCTGCCAATAACCTTTGGTTAAGTCAATTTTAGTGAAAAGTGTAGCATTGGATAGACGAGGAAGTAAATTGTCAAGGATAGGATGTGGTTCGCTATCAGGTACTGTCTGCGCATTAAGTTTCCTATAGTCAACACATAAACGTATGTTGTTGTCCTTTTTCCGGACAATGACTAAAGGAGAAGAAAATGGAGATGTACTAGTCTCAATAATACCTAATGATATCATCTGTTCGAGTTCCTGAGATGTCTTACTCAGAAAATGTAGAGGTACAGAATAAGGATGAACACGAATTGGTGTATCATCGTTAAGAATAATATCGTGACTAATTACAGATGTGCAACCTGGTACATCCGTTAACACATCTGGGAAAGATTGTAGAAGATCAGCAATGCGTTGATGCTGTTGCGGTGTAACCGTAGAAGAAATGGTCACATCACGCCAAGATTCAGTAGATTGGACAATAAGTACAGGTAAAGGCATCTGCACTTCAGGAAAAGAAGATTCTTCCTCCTGTATAACAGATAGATTAGAATAATGACAAGTAGATACCGTATTGTCATCTAGTTCATGAAAAATTGACTGTAAGTGTATAGGACGTGTATGAAATTGCTTGAGCATATTAATATGGAATATCTTTCTGTGTCCCTTGATATCTAAGACGTAATCAACGTCTGAAATTTTATCACTAACCTTATAAGGACCAGTCCATGAGATCAATAACTTATTGTTATTGTGAGGGAGTAATACATAAGCCTCATCGCCTGGGAATAATTGGCGTAATCGTCTAGATCGATTTTGTATAGATCGAGCCTTAGCTTTTGCAGCCTCAGAAGAAGCTGTTGCCAATTGGCAAGACTCAATAATATTATTCCGAAGATTAATCACATACTCATAAGATGACTGAGTGTCCTGAGTCATCTCTGCATCAATTAATAAATCTTTTATCAGTCCCATAGGACCTCTCGGAGGGGCACCAAAAACTAACTCAAAGGGAGAGAAGCCAGTTTGTTCATGTGGCACCTCTCGGTAAGCAAACAGGACAGCTGGGAGTGCTCTGTCCCAGTCCTGAGGGTGTTTAACAGTAACCTTATGTAACAGTTGCTTAAGCGTACGGTTAAGTCTTTCAACTGCACCGTTACTCATGGGATGATAAATGCTACTCAAATTCCTATCAATGTTCCATGTTTTCATTACTTCCTTCATGGTATCGGATATAAACTGCGACCCATGGTCAGATAATAATTTTCTAGGAAACCCTATTCTAGAAAAAATTAGATGTAATGCATCAGCTACATCTGTGGTAGTGGTGGTCTTCAATGGAATGGCTTCTGGCCATCGTGTGCATAAATCAATGCACGTGAGAACAAATCTATGTCCTCTCGCAGATGGTAGAAGTGGACCAATTATATCTATGGCCATCTTGTCAAAAGTTCGTACTGAGATATCGCAAGCCTGAATAGGCGCCGTGTGAAAAGCTCCACGTGCTTTCACTTCCTGGCACGTAGTACAAGAACGTACATACTGCGAAATATCCCGTGATACTCCTGGCCAAAAGAATGAAGGCAATACTCGAGATCGTGTTCGAGTATATCCCATATGTCCTGCACACTGCGAATCATGCGCGTGTTGAAGAATGTACCGTCTAAAAGCAGCCGGTACCATCACTTGTTGTTTTACCTGTGATTTATCACTAAAACATCTAATCAGTATATTATTTTTTTATAATAAACCAATGTTAGTTATTATTACCTGATGTTAAATTATCAACCTTATTAACTAGGTTAAAAAATTTATTTAAAGATTTGTCATTTTTTTTTGTTTGTTTGCAAATGATTCCCTGTCAATAGGTGAATTGACCTCAATATCCTCCTGTTTCTCTGCATCCATCTTATTATCATTGACACTTTCCATGAGCATAGTCTGAGCTCTAGTCGTCACGGCGTTTCCAGTGCATAGATTGTGTCTCTCCCATTCAATAATATCTTCTGGTGAACAATCCTTGCTGCCGTGTATGCGACCCACCATAAGGTCTGCAATCGGCTTTTTCAGCATGCATACCTTCACGTTCCCTGTGAAAAAAGGTGTTTTAACATGGATAATAGCTGTGGGGTAAAACTCAATAGTTCCCCCAAAAGTCATGCAACGGACATATTCCCCCGTTGCACAGCTAGGATGTACCAGCGACTGTCGCACTCCAATGGTTGTGGACCCCGAATCTCTCAATACAGAAACTATAGAACCGTTAACTATCCCTCTGTTAAAAATCAGAGAGCCTGTTCCATCATTGGCTGCAAGACCTACTTCTGGTGGAATGTGTCCGCAGTTTAGCACTGTCTCCTTTGCCTTCTGAAAAATAAGATTGCATTGTGGGCAACTATTCTTCTTCTTCTTCTTCCGTCCTTAGCCATCGACCGTCAAAGCAGTCAGTGGCCATTACGCCTAGTAGCGTCTTAGGGCAACAGCAGATAGGTTTTCTTTGCCGTTGTTTCCCATCACGCCTAGTGGCGTCTTTAGGGCAACGGCAAATCAACCAATCTGCTGTTGTTTCCGTAATCGAAGTGACTGGCAAACGGGTGATCAGCCCGTTTGTCGTGGAATATTCTAATCCACATATATAAATTATCAAGTAAATATAAAGCCTAATAAATACATATAATAAATAAAGGAAGAAGAATGGTAAAGAACAGTGCTGTCACAATGACTGTACTCGAAATCCCCTTTGTTTTATGCTTCGTCTGCAATTGTAACGTTTCCACGTTAAATATAAGCCTTCTGCAACATACACGCGTTTCCCAAACACACAATAAAATGTGCTGCCTTTCTAAGAAAAACCTTGAAATATGCAAGTTGACCTAAATTTTAAATTCCATTCATGTCTTTTTCTACACTGCGTTACCAAAACGAACGAACAGATGGACAAAAGGATAAAGAGAGAGGGGAGGGCTGAAAATCAGGAACGCATGCAACACGCGTCGCGCGATACACAAATGCTGCCATCACGCGTGTAAGTCTACATGCACTAATTTTTTTTCAGACGGACAGTGATAAAATACACTACCCTTTCCCAGAGTTAGGTTTATAAATCATAAAAAACGCTTATTAGGAAAGATAACAATAGATGGGTTTACGGTTGAAAACATAACAGTACCCAGACATCACATCTTCGAAACAGGAGGTAGAAAATACATATTTTGAACGCAGCCACGTAGCTCTTTTAAATTTGGATAATTGGGTTCCTTAGGGCTTGCTGACAAATAATATGTAAAACGTTACGCAAATAGTCCAGGAATTAATAAATTATACCCAAAATAAAATAGTGAGGATGTCTGACAACATGGAATCATTTCTGCTCATAAAATTTTTTTTATAACGTGTTTGAAAAAACCTTACGTTACATAAATAGCCTACCATGTAAACTCCCAATTGATTGGAGCGCAACAAATGAAAGCCTAACCACGATTGGTCGGACTATAAATACTATCTTTCGTTGTCAAGGGAGACGGGGAAGGGTAACATTTTTTCAAACACTTGTCGAAACGTGGCTCATTGGCCAGTCTCGCTGATATACACACTTGGGAGCGTTAGTTCGAAACCACTTGTTTAAATAAGCTTGATAAAGCATCAGTGCGTTGAAGCCAGCTCACAATTTTGCTAAAATAAAAGCCTGGAACATAAGCAGATGGAAATTTGTGCCAGTAATTGTGCCAGAATTCATTGCTAATCAACGTATCTGTGTTTATTTCCATGAAATTGTGGGACAGTGGTCTTGATGGTAGTGAGCAGCACCTAGTCAGAGCTTTGCTGAATCCTGAGTCGGACAGCATACTCCTTGGTCTTTTTAGCTATCAGTGAGGTGTCTCCTGAACCCAGAGGAGAATTCGAGCAGAGGAGTCCTTTCCTGCCGCCATCACGCCAGATAAGCGAATTGGCCAGCTGAGCTCAACATTATGTCCCCTCATCTTGAAATGACTTTGTAAAATTAACATTAAGAGGGGAAATTAAATGTCTTAATATCAGGAACTGAGAACATCTCCAATACTAGTTTCCTTAAGACAAACTATTGAAGTCATGATGACAACTACCAACAGAGCTTGAACAAAACAAAACCAGTATTACCTCATACTACTATTACACAACTGACACACATAGGATATTTTTAATAATATATGTCACTACCAGATTCATATTAATACATTCTGTACATAACTTGTAATTAACATTGATTGTGATTCCTGGTTCCTTTGTCTTTGAATCAGGACACACATATGCCTTTATGATAGCAATTAATACATATTGTTATTTGAAAAGTTACGAGTGACTTCTTTAAGATATTCTCATAGAGTGTTATATGTATGTGAGTGTCACAGTGTTGTTAAGAGTAGTGGATTAAATTAAATTGTTTATCTGTCTGTTGTTGTGACTTACACTTCATCATACACATACCCTAGACACATAACGTAGTCATCACACTATTCCAGAATAATTCTGACTGAGATATATAGATATGTGGTAGCAAGTAAGGTTATATATAATACACTACTCTTATTAGATATATATACCTTCACAGCTGATCTCAGTCAGTACACTAAGTCCCCTATAAATATTTATAACATCCCACTTCACCACATATATTGGGGTCTCGCTCTTGGGATTTTGAATCTTTCCCTATTAAAAATATTGGGGGTAATTCACTTCAGGGAATATAAGAATTAAAAGGTATCCTTGGGTGGAATTAAATAAGGTTGAGCTCACGGTGCCTGTGTTGTCCATTAGAGATTGAATTGTTGGTTAGACATTGTATAAATTTACATAATAGACAATGGCGGACCTGGCCAAGTTTCGATCTGCTGCTGTTCAGACTGCAAAAGAGTTAGGATTAGATGGGCAAGTTATGGTTGCCTATGTCACCACGGAATGTGACAAATTTATTGAACGCGAAGAAAGAAGGTTTGAAGCCGAAAGAAAGTTAGAGGCTGACAAGGAAATTAAGAAGTTACAGTTTGAAGCTGAGGCTGAGACTAAGAGGTTGCAGATTGAGGCTGAGGCTAAGAAATTGGAAGCAGAAAGAGAAGACAAAAGATTAGCTGCAGAAAGAGAAGAGAAGAAATTAGCTGCAGAAAGAGAAGAGAAGAAATTAGCTGCAGAAAGAGAAGAGAAGAAATTAGCTGCAGAAAGGGAAGAGAGGAAATTAGCTGCAGAAAGGGAAGCAGAAGATAAAAGATTACAAAGGGAACATGAGTTACGACTAAGGGAGTTTGAGTTTAAGGGCCATGCTCCTGAAAATGGTGCCAGTCCCTTTGCCTCTGATGCTACGGTTACTCAAGGAGCCTCAACCTCAGCTATGAATTTTCATTTAGATCATTTTGTTGAGAAAGACGATGATATAGAGAGCTACCTAAATAGGTATGAACTATTAGCTACCACGTATGAGTTAGAGAGAGAAAGGTGGAGCTTAAAGTTATCTCAGGGACTTCGTGGGGCAGCTTATGAAGTTTTTGCAAAAATGAGCAGAGGTGATCAGGAAAATTATGACATGCTAAAGCAGGCTCTTTTGTTAAGGTATGAAAAGAATGCAGAATTTTATAGGAAAAAATTTAGGAATGCTAAACTACTGTCAGGTGAAACATATCACCAGTTCTCTGCACGAATAGAGACATACTTGGAGAAATGGACTTCTCTGGGGAAAACCCAAGATCTTAAGGAAATGGTCCTTATAGAGCAACTAAGAGAGTCCATGGCTCCAGACCTGAGAAAGTTTCTCATGGAACAAGGTGCAGAGAGGCTGGGTGAGTTGCTAAATGTTGCTGAAAGGTATCAAGCAGCTCAAGCAGAGGTAACAGGTAATAAAAAGAAACAGGTGGACAACTTTAGGGCACCACAGAACTTTAATAAATTTGATCCTAAGGATCAAAATAAAGGTAAGCACCAATTTGATAGGCCACGGTATGAAAATAAAAATAAATTCCCACAATTCGATGAAAGGAAATATGATGAAAGAAAATCTTTCAACCAGGGAAAAAGGTGGTGTAAGAATTGTCAGATGGACAATCATGACACTGACCGTTGCAGAAGGAAACCTGTGTATATGGCAACCCTTCAGGTCAGGTCGACCTCAAGACAGGAGGAGGATATTATGTTAGATACCACTCCAGAAGAGATGAGGAAGGCACAGGCTGGAGATAAAACACTCAAGCCTTGTTTCAGAAAATTGTCAACTTGTCATACAACTCCAGGCAAGGGAGATTTCTACATGAAAAACAAGTTGATGTATAGGAAGACTGGAGCTAGATCCAATGGTCACGGACAGCTGGTTCTTCCAAAAAGATATAGGACAGAATTAATAAGGAGTCTACATGTGAAACCAGATGGGGACCATGAGAAAATAGGTACCATCATTCAAAAGGTGGCTCACAATTATTATTGGCCCAAAGCAAGATGGGACATTGAGAACTTTGTAGAAAGGTGTAGCATAGCACATGAGGGAACACCCACAAGTGGGAACATGGATCAGGACCTGGACACGCCATGGGGCAAAATCAGGCCTGACAATAAAAAGAGAAATAGATTTGATAAAGTGGACCAAATGGAATGGGAAGCCCCTTTTCACGGACAAGCTTCACTTAACTGTTTTACAATGGCCACTATGCGGAGAGTGCAAAAGGATGTCTTACCCCAGGATAAGCCGAAAATCCCTCAATCGGACTTAAACAAACTGGAGGAAGAGGATGTAGAGAGGAAATCTCTCATCAAGAATTTTAAGTGGGGAGACAGCCCCAAGAGAAAAATTGGTAGCGGTCGTTTTGTGCATGAAAATTCTGGGAAGAAAAATCATCACTATAAAGCTTCGAGTGGAAGAGACCATACCGGTGCATGGACAAATAGGCCCACACAATTAAAGGTCCATATGTAGCTTTGTTAAGAACGTGGACTGATGAAAAGGCAGAGGAAAACATTACATCTTCATACCAATATGTGAATGAGCTGACCACTCGGTTAAAAACTGGTTGGAAACTTGCCAATGAAAATTTGAAACAAGCCAGGAAGAAACATGCTGCCTATTATAACAGGAAGGCGAAAGACAGAAATTTGGCTGTGGGAGAGAAGGTACTGCTTCTTTTGCCTGGGAGTCAGAATAAGTTACAAATTGGATGGCAGGGTCCATATACAGTTCTAGAGAAGGTGTCTAGGACAAATTATAAGATAGATAAGAAGGGGAAAGAAAAAATCTATCATGTGAATCTCCTGAAGAAATATTTGGAAAGAGAACATCAGGAAGAGACACACTTGTTGACCTTGTCCATCGCCATGGAGATGAAAAAGGAACCACTTTCATCATTTGAATATCCATTACACCCCTGTGAGACAGCAGCACAGGTGAAAATCAGTACACATTTAACGAAAACTCAGAAAGAGAGAGTGCAACAGGTTCTAAATAATCATGCAGAGGTGTTAACAGACCGACCAGGGCATACAAACCTATTGGAATATGATATGAAACTGATAGACCCCACACCTGTCTGTATGAAACCATATTCGATTCCGTTTGCTAAGGAGAAAGCTTTGAAGGAAGAGATAGACTATCTGTTGAAGGAAGGAATTATTTCGCACAGTGAGTCTTCGTATAGTTCCGGTGTTGTACTTTTAAGGAAGCCCTCTGGAGAACATAGACTCTGTATAGATTACAGGAGACTGAATGCTATTACAGAAGGACAGGTGGATCCATTGCCGGATACAAATCAGCTGTTTGCCAGACTAAATAAAGCTAAATATTTCTCAAAAGTGGATCTGAGTAAAGGATACTATCAGATTCCAGTAAAGCCTGAGGTTAGACCATACTTAGCTTTTAGTACCTCAGAAGGACACTATGAGTTCAATAGATTGCCATTTGGATTGAAGAATGCGCCTAGTGTCTTCTCTAGAATGATGAGAAAATTATTGGATCCTCTGAATAATCCCTGTATAACAAATTTTATGGATGATATCCTTATAGCAACAGAAACATTTGAGGAACACATTGACTCTCTGAACATGCTGTTTGATCGACTTAGGGAGGCAAATTTAACAGCCCGACCCACCAAATGTTGCGTTGGATGTAAAGAATTGGAATTTTTGGGACACACAGTTTATCAGGGAAACATGACCCCTGACCCAAAGAATTTAGAGAAACTACAGAAAGCCCCGAGACCACAAACCAAGAAGGACGTGAGATCCTTTGTCTCATTATGTGGTTTCTACCAGAAGTATATCAAAAACTTTAATTCCATATGTGCACCTTTAACGGAATTGACACGTAAAGGACATCCAGATCGCATTACATGGACACCACAATGTGAAATGACTTACCAAGAATTGAAGGAAAAGCTCACAAGTAAACCCATTTTGAAATTACCTGACTTAAGTCAAGAATTCATTGTAAAGACGGATGCAAGTAATATTGGGTTAGGTGCAACTCTACTACAGAAATCAGATGCATTGGATGGGGAATTAAGCCCAGTGGCATATGCTAGCAGAAAGTTGAATAAAGCTGAAATCAACTACTCAACTAGCGAAAAAGAATGTCTTGCAGTAATATGGGCGATAAAGAAATTCAATATTTATCTATATGGGAAGGCATTTAAGTTGCAAACTGACCACAAACCTTTATCGTTTCTAGCACAGGCTAAGCATGAGAACTCTAGGTTACTCCGATGGTCTTTGCTTCTGGCTCCATATAATTTTAGCATTGAGTATATATCTGGAAAAACCAATTTGGGAGCGGATTTTTTAAGCCGCCATCCGTGTGATGAGAATCACCGTAAACACCAGAAATAATAATGAATTTCTCTATGTGTATATAGAATAAAGGACTGACATATAATGTCTGTTTTAAGAGGGGAGGTGTCGTGGAATATTCTAATCCACATATATAAATTATCAAGTAAATATAAAGCCTAATAAATACATATAATAAATAAAGGAAGAAGAATGGTAAAGAACAGTGCTGTCACAATGACTGTACTCGAAATCCCCTTTGTTTTATGCTTCGTCTGCAATTGTAACGTTTCCACGTTAAATATAAGCCTTCTGCAACATACACGCGTTTCCCAAACACACAATAAAATGTGCTGCCTTTCTAAGAAAAACCTTGAAATATGCAAGTTGACCTAAATTTTAAATTCCATTCATGTCTTTTTCTACACTGCGTTACCAAAACGAACGAACAGATGGACAAAAGGATAAAGAGAGAGGGGAGGGCCGAAAATCAGGAACGCATGCAACACGCGTCGCGCGATACACAAATGCTGCCATCACGCGTGTAAGTCTACATGCACTAATTTTTTTTCAGACGGACAGTGATAAAATACACTACCCTTTCCCAGAGTTAGGTTTATAAATCATAAAAAACGCTTATTAGGAAAGATAACAATAGATGGGTTTACGGTTGAAAACATAACAGTACCCAGACATCACATCTTCGAAACAGGAGGTAGAAAATACATATTTTGAACGCAGCCACGTAGCTCTTTTAAATTTGGATAATTGGGTTCCTTAGGGCTTGCTGACAAATAATATGTAAAACGTTACGCAAATAGTCCAGGAATTAATAAATTATACCCAAAATAAAATAGTGAGGATGTCTGACAGCATGGAATCATTTCTGCTCATAAAATTTTTTTTTATAACGTGTTTGAAAAAACCTTACGTTACATAAATAGCCTACCATGTAAACTCCCAATTGATTGGAGCGCAACAAATGAAAGCCTAACCACGATTGGTCGGACTATAAATACTATCTTTCGTTGTCAAGGGAGACGGGGAAGGGTAACATTTTTTCAAACACTTGTCGAAACGTGGTTTATTGGCCAGTCTCGCTGATATACACACTTGGGAGCGTTAGTTCGAAACCACTTGTTTAAATAAGCTTGATAAAGCATCAGTGCGTTGAAGCCAGCTCACAATTTTGCTAAAATAAAAGCCTGGAACATAAGCAGATGGAAATTTGTGCCAGTAATTGTGCCAGAATTCATTGCTAATCAACGTATCTGTGTTTATTTCCATGAAATTGTGGGACAGTGGTCTTGATGGTAGTGAGCAGCACCTAGTCAGAGCTTTGCTGAATCCTGAGTCGGACAGCATACTCCTTGGTCTTTTTAGCTATCAGTGAGGTGTCTCCTGAACCCAGAGGAGAATTCGAGCAGAGGAGTCCTTTCCTGCCGCCATCACGCCAGATAAGCGAATTGGCCAGCTGAGCTCAACATTATGTCCCCTCATCTTGAAATGACTTTGTAAAATTAACATTAAGAGGGGAAATTAAATGTCTTAATATCAGGAACTGAGAACATCTCCAATACTAGTTTCCTTAAGACAAACTATTGAAGTCATGATGACAACTACCAACAGAGCTTGAACAAAACAAAACCAGTATTACCTCATACTACTATTACACAACTGACACACATAGGATATTTTTAATAATATATGTCACTACCAGATTCATATTAATACATTCTGTACATAACTTGTAATTAACATTGATTGTGATTCCTGGTTCCTTTGTCTTTGAATCAGGACACACATATGCCTTTATGATAGCAATTAATACATATTGTTATTTGAAAAGTTACGAGTGACTTCTTTAAGATATTCTCATAGAGTGTTATATGTATGTGAGTGTCACAGTGTTGTTAAGAGTAGTGGATTAAATTAAATTGTTTATCTGTCTGTTGTTGTGACTTACACTTCATCATACACATACCCTAGACACATAACGTAGTCATCACACTATTCCAGAATAATTCTGACTGAGATATATAGATATGTGGTAGCAAGTAAGGTTATATATAATACACTACTCTTATTAGATATATATACCTTCACAGCTGATCTCAGTCAGTACACTAAGTCCCCTATAAATATTTATAACATCCCACTTCACCACACCGTTGTGGGGCAACTATTCGCCACGTTATAATTTATAGCAAAGCATGCAGCAGAAGAATGCATTGTATTATCGTTAGGTGGAACCTGAACCTTAGGGGTGATATCATTTGTAACTGCTGCCCCGGTATTATGGTTATAATGTGAAGATCCACGAGAATGAGAACGATTACGAGAATAATTAGTTGAATTATCTCGTTGTCGTCTATTGTAATTGTTATCTCGATGTCTCGAGTTATAATTATCGCTATTCTTCCAATTGTTACCATTATTATATTGATATGACCTATTATAACTTGAGTTACGTGGATTACTGTTGTATCTTGACTGAGGTGAATAATTTCTGTTTTGTTGTCTTCCTCTATTAAAGTTATTGTTAAAGTTATTCTGTCCCTTATGAAAATTAATGTCATAGTTTCCTTTGAACCTACCTCTGTCTACACTGTGTGTTCTTGGTTTGTTATTACTATGATATGCCATACTGGAGGCTACAGGAAGAGGTTCTCTTATCAACGAGCCAGAAATATTAGCATTCGGATGAGCTGTGCAGTAATTTAAAGAAATTTTTTCTAACTCATCAATAGTTTCTGGTTTTCTTTCTTGCAGATAAGCAAAGAATGGTGGGCTGACAGAAGATAATACTTTATCCCTCAATAACAAATCGACTAACTTGTCGTAAGATTTGTTGACACCTGCTAGTTCAACCCATCTGTTAAAAGTATTGCGTATGTTAGCAATAAATCCTGTAAAATCTTTATTATTATCTGGCAACAAACTTTTGAAACGTAATCTACATGCCTCTTCGTTCAAGTGGAAACGACGTAATAACAACGTCTTAATGGCCTCATAGTCTGTGGCTAATGTCGGATCAATATTTTGTGCTGCACTTGCAGGTTCGCCATCTAGAAATTCCTTGAGTTTAAGTGCCCATGCTGTTTTGTCAAGGTTATTGACCTTACATATATCCTCAAAGCGCGCCAGCCATGATGATAGGTCGTCCACGTGTAATTTGAACGGTGGTAGTTTAAAGTAATAATTGCCCTTAAGTCGGTTGGAAGAAGATCCCGATTGAGCATTATCATTTTGGCTTACTGCAGCACCCTGCGAATTAAGTTTTGCTGTTTCCAATTTAAGCCGTTGCAATTCCATTTCTTGCTGCAATATGATTTCCTGTCGTTTCAATTTATTCTCTTCTTCAATCCGTAGGATTTCATCTCTTGCCATCTTTCTTTCTTCCTCTTGTCTTAATTCTTCTCTCTCTGCTTTAGCAATAGCTTTCTTTTCAGCCTCTTTTCTTTCAAGTTCTTCCATTTCTGCCTTAGCAATAGCTTTCCTTTCCTCCTCTTCTGCCTTATATTTTGTAAATTCAGCCAATGCATAAGCCTCGAGAAGTTCTCCTTTTTTTCCAAAATCCTTACCATTTTTAATAAAATAGTCTAAGTTAAGCATCTTGAAGTTAATTTATTTAAGTATTCAATTACTTATGTCTTGTAATCACCACTAGAATCTATGTTGATTATTATAATTACTCAACGAATGAATAATTAATATAAGAAATTGCAGTATTCCCGTACTGTTATTTATAAGTTCCACAAATCTATAATATTTTGTAAAAATATTATATATATATATACCCGCTAATATCTATCATAAATAGTTATGATAGTTAGTTATATAAGGTGCTGAAATTATATCATGCACTTAATATTAATATTCAATAATTATAGGTATTATTCCTAAATAATTAGGTTATTTAATCTTAATTGTCACCAAGTTCCCACTGTAGTACTGCGAAAGTGTACTAATTAATATTTAATATGTCTTAATATGTTATAAAGTTATAATAATTAATCATAGTATATTATGTCATAATCATGAGCTATAAAATGCATTGCCCATTTCTTGGACCATAACTGCAAATTGGTGCAAAGTCCCTAATTCCTCTTTAAAACTCATAAAAATTTAATCATATTAATCTATACTCTTATTAAAGAATAAATTATAGCATTAATATTAAATTATAAAGGGATGAAATGAAGACAAACAATACAATGGATTAACCAAGGATTACAGAACATTATTAACATACAACAAAGACATTTTCACAATAAGAATGCATTTACAACTAAGTTGACTAGACCGGAAGTGAGAATTAAAGAATGAACTGAATAGATAATTAACCTGCGTACACAACAATTAGTGACGTATACATGGACTCATTAACGGTTGTACAACAAAAATATAAACTGAAAGATAGTAAGGTCAGAAAAAACACGATAGATTACAAACATTGTTAAAGAACTGAATAAAAATTAGAACCAAATACACTAGAATACCACAGTTATAACACGACTATACACCTAACATGCAAGGTGAATTAATGCAAGTCCGAACGACACGATCACCGATAATGTATTCGACGCGTTCTTCGCGAAATGCTATTAATTCACGGCCTTAAGAACAATTACAATCAATTCGTAGCATCCAAGGAGCCATAGAACTGATTATAATTCGCCGCCCATCCATACCCGCTACATGTAAAAGGACAGAAACAATATTTAACATGGCTACAAAAAAAAAGAACATGGCGTTATCGGACAAACAGGACGAAATATGGTAACGTTTAAAATCAGTTACTTATCTTTTTTTGGCAGTAATACAGTACATTATCTGCTTCGCCAACAGACTCGCGAGCTTGTTTGAAACATTGAAGACATTAGCAATACGTTTCATTTGCTGTTTGAGAGCTCCAAATAAAATTTTTTTGAAGGACATTGAATGTTGCTGACTTTTGCAACCGTTCGTACTGTTGTCAAGGGCATGACGTCACCGGTGTTTTTGCATAATAATGTCCATTTCGGCTCGAAAGGAAAAATGTCTTATTTTCTTGAGGTTCGCTCTTTTGAAAATTTCAAGACCACTAATGGCCACCAGTTGTGACGGGTTGGTTGGTGTGTTTGCTGCTGTTCCTTCGTTCTTCTATTATTGATTGAAGAGTAAAGTCACTCTCTAGATGTAGTTAATGTTTGGTATTGATGGTTAGCTCTGACCATCAGAACATCCCTTCGACGTTCTGATTTGCATATTATATATTAGTTGATTTCCCTTGTGGGAGAGCTATCGTGCTGGAAAACGTAAACATTAACAGCTGTGAACCAAACCCGAAACGTAAGTAAAAGATCAAGCCTTCTGTTCTGAGTCCACATGTATTGAGGTTCATACAAAAGACGATATCCGACATTCACAAAACTTCATGTACAGTTCAGCATAACAATGAATTCCAAATAATATCAGTAAGTATCCGTCCGTGTCAAAACAATATGTCAGATGAACATCGTGGCTATATACGTGCGCTGTTGTAGTCAACAGCCAGAAATGAGCGCATGAGTTCTTGACAGCTACAATTTGAATCATAATGCGATTCTCCTTCCATAATTTAATTTAATTTATTTAATCTCATACTTAGATTAATATCCGAACTGACCCTGAGTTCTACATTGATTCATATATATAATATAGGCTATATACTAAGCCTTTTTCCTTGGAAGAAATACAAGACACGACTTTCTTGCTTGACGGATAGCGTAACAAGGGCAATGTAACCAAGTCACCCAGCGTGACCTTCCCAACGCGAATGCGTCATAATCTCCGCATATATTTCGCGTTCAGTATACCGTAAAATATCGACCTATTCTATAAATGTTAATGACCCCTAAACGTTGCGCACGGCTAAACCCCAGCAGACGCCGTCATTTAAAATAACACCGTAACAAACACACAAAGTTGACAGAGACAAATGACAGAACCCTACACAAAGATATAGCAATCACATTAGAGTTGACAGAGACAGAATCCTACACAAAGATATAGCAATCACATAGAAATGACAGAGACAGAACCCTACACAAAGATATAGCAATCACATTAGAGTTGACAGACAGAATCTTACACAAAGATATAACAGAGACAGAACCCTACACAAAGATATAGCAATCACATTAGAGCTGACAGACAGAATCCTACACAAAGATATAGCAATCACATTAGAGTTGACAGAGACAGGATCCTACACAAAGATATAGCAATCACATTAGAGTTGACAGAGACAGAATCCTACACAAAGACATAGCAATCACATTTGAGTTGACAGAGACAGGATCCTACACAAAGATATAGCAATCACATTAGAGTTGACAGAGACAGAATCCTACACAAAGACATAGCAATCACATTTGAGTTGACAGAGACAGGATCCTAAACAAAGATATAGCAATCACATTATGGAGCTGACAGAGACAAAACTCTACACAAATATATAGCAATCACATTAGAGCTGACAGACAGAATCCTACACAAAGATATAGCAATCACATTACATTTGACACAGACAGAATCCTACACAAAGATATAGCAATCACATTAGAGCTGACAGAGACAGGATCCTACACAAAGATATAGCAATCACATTAGAGTTGACAGAGACATAATCCTACACAAAGACTTAGCAATCACATTTGAGTTGACAGAGACAGGATCCTAAACAAAGATATAGCAATCACATTAGAGTAGACAGAGACAGAATCCTACACAAAGACATAGCAATCACATTTGAGTTGACAGGGACAAGATCCTAAACAAAGATATAGCAATCACATTAGAGTTGACAGAGACAGAATCCTACACAAAGATATAGCAATCACATTATGGAGCTGACAGAGACAAAACTCTACACAAATATATAGCAATCACATTAGAGTTGAAACAGACAGAATCCTACACAAAGATATAGCAATCACATTAGAGTTGACAGACAGAATCCTACACAAAGACATATCAATCACATTAGAGCTGACAGACAGAATCCTACACAAATATATAGCAATCACATTAGAGTTGACAGAGACAGAATCCTACACAAAGACATAGCAATCACATTATGGAGCTGACAGAGACAAAACTCTACACAAATATATAGCAATCACATTAGAGTTGACACAGACAGAACCCTACATAATCAACTGCATAGTCACATTAGAGCTGATAGAGACAGAACCCTACATAATCAACTGTATAGTCACATTAGAGTTGACACAGACAGAACCCTACATAATCAACTGTATAGTCACATTAGAGTTGACACAGACAGAACCCTACATAATCAACTGTATAGTCACATTAGAGTTGACACAGACAGAACCCTACATAATCAACTGTATAGTCACATTAGAGTTGACACAGACAGAACCCTACATAATTGTCACGTAGACATTTATGATCTATAAATTGCCTATATCCTCTTCTTCTTCTTTCACCCGTATCCTCTATTTTATTATCATTTTTATCTCTCTTCCGGTGTTTTTCGCATTCGTACGTTTGCGACTATACACATTACTATTTTCCCATCCATTCGTTTGCGAAAAATATTTTCTTCGCATTCTCACTTTACCGGTTTCGTTCTCATTTAGAAACGCAGTAGATTACGTAGACGTCAGTGGACGAGATGTGTGATTAACTTTCATAATCAGACATGATGAGCAGACAAATTGTCTACATTTGCAGCTGTCACGAGAGTTTTTCGTCAGGCTAGCTCCCGGCGAAGTGTGAAATTGCCCTCTGCAGTGGAGACAGGGAGTCTGACATTCGCATCTGACATGAGCGCTCACTGTCCGATAGTTAGACGGAGGTGTGAATCGCGCCAGCCATGCTCGCCCAGAGCAGACAGAGTGTCTGGCATTTCGCCTCTGACACGCGCGCTCACGGTCAGATAGTTGGCGTAAGGTGCGAAGACACGGGTTTGGCATGTTATTGCCAGCGTCTAAGGTACGTAAGTGTTAAAGACGGAAAGGGGAGGCTATTGCGTAGTTTATGGAAATAGTGTACCTCTTTGTCTGGTGTTTCATATATACTGGAGGGAGTTAGATTTTATTTTCATTCAGTCCTCTAAATTCGCAGTAGACAGGACGTTTCGTGCAAAGAGAATAAGCTGTATAGCGAAGTCTTAGTTTGTTATTGGCAAAAATTTTGCCGAACTTCTAGACTACCAATAAATATAAGCATATAATTCCAAAGTTGTGCGATCGCCTGTAAATTCTGTGTGGAGGTAAAATATTATACATATTATCTAGTATTTCGTGAAGTGTTTAAAGTGTTAAATCGCTTATTTTATTTCACTAGTTAGATTTGGTGCAGAGCGCTTAACACATAAGTCTGTATTATTTTCTAGTGACGTGTTTCAGTGGAAAGCAAAATAAATTATAATTTCTAGCTTAAACAACAATGTAGCTATAATGAATTTAATTTTACTGCTAAATAATCAGACGAGAGTAATTTTTCTAAAACTAACTTATAAATGCTAGACGCCTCATGAGTGTTGACGGAATCCGTAGGTATTCCTAATTCATGATGACTGATTGTTATATATATAACTTATTTCACGGGGAGTTTTAAAAGATAAGTCAAGCTATACGCTTGCAGTTTAAAAATGTAAGTTATATTGAGTACATAATATGTAAAATATTTCATATGTGTTTTTCTTTATTCAGTGAATACTGTGGTACCCAAACTTTGCCAGCGTTCTAGTACGTGAACATTATCTGTGAAGAACTTAAGCACTTTCATTACATGAACTGTAACAGTTAAATGAAGTAAAAGGCCTATCGCGCCAGAATTAATTCTTCCAGAATAACACTTAGGTACAGATCAGCCGCTGTGGCAAGCAAAATATCAGTAACATCCGACAGAGTTTTGACTAGTAGTGTGGTGACCAAATATAGTCATATACTGAGATAAGGCACCCAACCTGACATTCCTCATTTTTTTAGAAACCTACGCTAGTGACACTGTGCTCCGCTAACTTTCGTGCCTGGACAAATTTTATGTGACTTAAACAGACATCCGATAAATAAGAACACCCAAGGAATCGTTCCCTGAGATAGAGAATTCAGTACGTCTTTTTTGGAACTGGGGATTTCTTGGTCGAGACTGCATTTACGGGTCTGTGTGAAGGTCCTAGAAAAAAATTATGTTCCCAGAGGCAGCGATCAAAGCTGTAAGTATAAATGTGCGCACGTGGCCACGGCTGAATGAATAGAGTGAACGCAGGTCTGAGTGTTATTTTTACCGTTGTATTTTGGCACCTATTTGCTGTCATAACTTTCTTCATGCAAATTTGTTTTGCTAACAATATTTTTCCCTTAAACTAGATTATAGTATCAGGTCTGTTCATACCTTAAACGGGGAAAACTCTTAGACTCAATCATATGTATCTGGGACTCTTTGTGCTATCATCTTTCTCCTAACGGGACTGTGGGCTATTCATCGAGGGAAGATCATAACTGTGGGTCTACCAGTTCTTGTTGCAGTCCTTGATTTGTTTATGACTTTGTGTATATGCCTTTTTTTGATGTAATTTTACATGTTGTGACGTAAGTTTACAAATGATAAATAAACTTAACAATAAATTAATCAGCATGTTGGTCAGCTCGTTCTAAATATCTATATAATCATTTGTTATAGTTTCCCACGTCTGTGTGTCTACCTGTCGTCACTTGAATGTGCGTGCACGTGAGTGGATATATATATATATATATATATATATATATATATATATATATATATATATATATATATATATATATATATATATATATATATATATATATATAATGTATCTGTGTTAGACTGTCTGACTACTCTAGATCTGTCGTAGAAGATAGGTGTGAGAGAGAGAGAGAGAGAGAGAGAGAGAGAGAGAGAACATTTCTCGCTCTCAGAGACAGCCTCTATCACTATTCTACCACCTCACTCGTGGAAATCTATTTTGTATTTCTATCTCTCACTGTGACTATCACTCATTCCAATCTATTCAGAAGGGACCAACTCAAGTCTTAATTCTCCTATCAAAAATCTACGACAATAATCAACTGTATAGTCACATTAGAGTTGACACAGACCGAACCCTACATAATCAACTGTATAGTCACATTAGAGTTGACAAAGACAGAACCCTACATAATCAACTGTATAGTCACATTAGAGTTGACACAGACAGACCCCTACATAATCAACTGTATAGTCACATTAGAGCTGATAGAGACAGAACCCTACATAATCAACTGTATAGTCACATTAGAGCTGATAGAGACAGAACCCTACATAATCAACTGTATAGTCACATTAGAGCTGATAGAGACAGAACCCTACATAATCAACTGTATAGTCACATTAGAGCTGATAGAGACAGAACCCTACATAATCAACTGTATAGTCACATTAGAGTTGACACAGACACAACCCTAGATAATCAACTGTATAGTCACATTAGAGCTGATAGAGACAGAACCCTACATAATCAACTGTATAGTCACATTAGAGCTGATAGAGACAGAACCCTACATAATCAACTGTATAGTCACATTAGAGTTGACACAGACACAACCCTACATAATCAACTGTATAGTCACATTAGAGTTGACACAGACACAACCTTACATAATCAACTGTATAGTCACATTAGAGTTGACACAGACAGAACCCTACATAATCAACTGCATAGTCACATTAGAGTTGACACAGACAGAACCCTACATAATCAACTGTATAGTCACATTACAGTTGACACAGACAGAACCCTATATAATCAACTGTATAGTCACATTAGAGCTGATAGAGACCGAATCCCATCATAATTCGTCATCATAATCATTTTCCCTTACTCTCCTGGCGGAGCACGGAGCCACCACTGTAGCTGATCCCCAGTAAACCTGCCACAAAGCTGTTACATACTCTCACAGCGGTGGTTTCTGTAGCTAACCATTTTGCATGATGAAGTTGCCAGTCTCATGTAACAGCGTATATCATTCGCTGTTTACGACATCCCTTAAGGTGTAGGGGTCTAATTTTTGTTTCTTCTAAAGAGACCCCCTGGATACCCACTTGTTTGTCATACCGTTAGGCCAAGTTAAAAGAAATGCGTTGTGAGTGGAAAAAACTGCAACTTGCTAAGACGTATGTGTTAACAATAAAATCCTGACACGGCAAGTGAACTAGACGCGCCAGCAAGGCACTGAAAAATTAGTAGAACGTGGTGTGTCGAATCCCAAGGCTGTGGAGTCTGATTTGTGGAGTCGGTCATTTTTAGTGGAGTCGGTCATTTTTAGTGGAGTCGGTCATTTTTAGTGGAGTCGGGGAAAAAATGTCCCGATTCCGGCTCTGAATTTTACGAGACTTAAGTCAAGGCAGATCCATGTTTGATCCATGTAAACTTAACAAATTAGCAATAACATTTTATAGTAGTAGAACTCCTAAAACCACTTTCATGTTAAAGTGCATCCATTTTACATAGAGTAGGAAAATTTCACTTGCTTCTTATCATAAATAAAGTTTTTTTAAAATCAAACTTTGAAATTTGTAGGCACATTTAGAAAAAGCACACAAGAAATGAAAATAAACTATATACACTGTCAATTTTCCCGTCATTGTTAAAATGAAACTATTTTTCCTCATGGTGTTTGGCAAAGCAGTCATTTGTGTGCAGGTGTGGATGATTTGTTATTTTGTATTACTGTATGAATGAATGAATAGTTTAAAATATAGTCTACTAAAGCCAAGTATTCATTTATTCACACACTACCATACTTATACATATAACTCCATATAAGCAGAGGCGTCCCTAAAGTACTTGGCACCCGGGGCAGATCTTACTTTTGACACACCCCCCTATATGAAGAAACTCATTTGCGAGTATATATTTAACAGTAAGAACTATCTAAATAGCGTCTGATGACACCCCCTTCCTGACTGTCACCCGGGGCGGACAGCCCCACTCGCACCCCCCTTAGTACGCCACTGCATATAAGTGCATGATTTTATGCCATATCAATAGTAAAAAAAAAACTATAGTCGAAGTCGGGGTAGGACTTCTAAATTTCCTGAGTCGGAGGTGGATAATTTTTTGGCCGACTCCACAACCATCGTCGCATCCACCGGCTGCGTTTATTCCGTTGATTCGTGAATAAAGAAACAGTTTCTTCTGAGCAAGGAAAGGCCAAATGTTTTGTTTTATCAGGGATTTTTTTAATCAGGGAATAACAAACTGATAGAAGTCTGTGCTAGTAATGAAATATTTGTACGGTATTAATTAGATCCAAGTAGTTAAGGTTATATCTTTTAATTTCTTTTTAAAACTATTTGTTTGGAGAGTTGCGATTCATTCTTGAAAATCGAAGTCCGTTTGAACACTCGGCTCTCCTTTACATTCGAATATCGAACCTTGACCCCCTTCGCTGATCCGGCCTCAGATGCGAGAACGTGACGCAACTCGTTCCGTCATCTCGTCCCTCTCAAGGTCGCTATCAAACTAGCAATCCTGTACAAGAGCACATAAAAATATTACTCACTTCGCGTCTTTTACAGTTTGTTAATTGTCCCTGACTTCCAGCTGGCCGAAAAGCGCGATTTGGCGGTCGTAAAGATGTGCTAATTGGCTAAATCTACGTGAGAGGATATCTCGAGTGTCATCCTTAAGCCGAACTCACTAAACGCCGTCACCAAGACATTATAACACCTACGGCCAGTGGCGTCTCGCGAGTTTTGGAACGTGATAGCGCGGTACTTCTGAGCAAATTGGGAGTAATTTAACATCACATAGCTTACTTTTAAGTCCTTACAAAAAGAGAACACAGATGCATACGTGTTGCCTATTTGCAAGTTACGAGTTCGATCCGTGCGTGGGACAAAATTATTGTCGTTCCAACATAATAGAATGACTCGACTCCACGCAAGTCAATCGTTAACAATGCCACGAGACAATTACACTAGACAAACGTCTAGTTTACTGTCGGCGGGTTGTACAGCATTGCCTGGAGCAAGAATCCTAAACAAACGCATGATACCGTGAAAAATAACTGTCTCAGCGCCCCCTCCCCGACGCCATCCATGGCCGGCCTTAGTAACTGCGGATCCCGATTTGGACCACTTGGAGGGCCCAGCGTTGCCACTTCTATGTGCATTCATCTAGATCAATATTTTTTTGTGTCCCGTTGACTGCCGTCTACGTCATTTTCTTCAATAGTTGAAGAAAGCCACCTAGATCAACTTTGTGTTTCGCCCAAAGTAGCCCCAAAATAGCCCAAAGTAGCCCAAAAACCCGCATAAAGTAGGCTAAGTCGCCCAAAAGTAGCCCAAAATTCAAAATCTAGGTGTTTTTTAAGGTACCATCTGGGGTTTTTTTTTCTTCAAAATTCGGGGTGGCAACAATGGGTGGGACCACCTGGACTTAAGATGATTTCAGATTAGATATCAGGAATATATGATATTACAGCGCATTTTTAAAAGACAATAATAATAATAATAGCCCCTTCAGTCATAACTGACTATGGGAATGCGCCCCTGAGGTGACAGCCTTCAGCTGCTTATTTTCCTGGTGTTCCTTCCGACGTTTTCTCCTCTCGTCTGCTTTTTGTGTGAGCTTTTTTTCGCCCAATCTGAGGTGTCGCCGCCGATAGCGTCGTCGCTTGCTGCGATCGGCAGCTTCATCCTCCCAAGCTGCTGGATTTATGTCCAGTGCCCTCGAGTCTCTCTTACACACATCTTTGAATCTCAGCTGCGGTCGTCCAACTGTTCTTTTGCCATCTGCCAGTTGTCCGTAGAAGATATCCTTCAGGATGCGACCATCTTCCATGCGGCGGATATGGCCAAGCCAGAGTAGTCTGTGCTGTCTAAGCAGTGTGTTGTTCGTCCATCACGGGTGATGAAGACCACTCTGTTCATCCAATTATTTAGGAATATGTTAGGTTAGTCTATGGGTACGAAGGTGACTGATGAGCCCGATGCGGGCCTGGAAAGATCTCGGACAGTGTGGGCAGGGAATGTTTGCTTCATGTGAAGGTTTTATTACACGGTCCTTTCTAGCTTGTCTCCGCTGTTCCGCTGCTGTTCTTCTGGATGATTCGCATGCCGCTGCACCTTTACGAAGAGATGTGCGCCAAGCAGTTCGGTCTTGCGCAGCAGCTTCCCATGTGTCAGGGTTTATGTCAAAGGTTTTCAATGACGTCTTTAACGTGTCTTTGAAGCGCTTCTTTTGGCCACCATGGGAGCGTTTACCCTTCTGTATCTCACCATAAAAGAGTATCTTTGGCAGTCGATGGTCTGGCATGCGGACTACATGACCTGCCCAGCGAATCTGTGACTGCATCAGAATAGTATCAATACTAGGGAAGTGTAGCAGTGTACTAGCAGTGTATACATGCTTTGATGGCCAGCACGTGACAACATCTCGACATTTGTCGCTTTTTCTTTCCACAAAATGCAGAGGATGTGGCGTAGACACCGTAGATGGAAGGTATTGAGCCTTCTTTCGTGCTTGGCATAGGTTGTTCACGTCGCGCTGCCATACATAAGTGTGCTGGTGACGCAGGCGTTATATACCGCAGCTTTGATCTTCATTGTGAGTTTGGAGTTTCCCCAAACACGCGATGTGAGGCGGGCAAAGGTAGCTGCAGCTTTGCCAACGCGTCTGTCAATTTCTGTGTCCAGAGAGAGAGTTAGTCATTGATGGTAGACCCCAGGTATGTGAAGTGGTGCACCACTGCCAACTCACAGTTATGGATAGTGATAACTGGTGCAGCACCCACATCCTGACTCAGCACATTTGTTTTCTTTAGACTTATTGTCAGGCCAAAGTCCTTGCATGCTTGGGTGAAGCGATTCATCAAGCTCTGAAGCTCCTGTTGGCGCAAAATGCTTATAACCAGTAACTGCTACGTCCCGTGTTTTGTCGACACCTATAGGGTGAAGCTGGAGTGTCCTCTCCAGGGCGCGAGCTTGGGCACAGTTATTTGGAGATCAAGCTGTTGCCCATGCAGCATGTTCCCCCTCTCCACGCAGCCGATAGATCCTAAGGAACAATACACACACACACACACACACACACACACACACACACACACACACACACACACACACACACACACACACACACACACACACACACACACACACACACACACACACACACACACACACACACACACACACACACACACACACACACACACATATATATATATATATATATATATATATATATATATATATATATATATATATATATATATATATATATATATATATATATATATATACATATATATTAGTTTTATTTTGGCAGAAAACGAATTACAACAAAACTATACTTATAAAAAAAATAGTTTTTGCTTTCTGTTTCACAAACTCAAAATGTTGTCGAAGCTTTGTGCTTCGCCACAATCTATGGACAATATTGCAATGTTGTTGAGTCTACAGATAAGATTTGATCAATTGTGATTTGGAAGAGCTCCTTCCCCCCTGACACAACTGTGACTGACATTGTCAAAAATATGCGCAGATCTATAAACAATTTGGAAATTCAGTAGCTCTCTCAGTAGCTCTGCAAGGAATATGTGGGCTTTCAAAGGCTTTCCAATGTAGAAAGAACTCCCACATACGCCAAATAAAGCTGCAATTACAAGGTTTGAATTTCTGACATTTCCATACGCTTTTTCAGGTTGCTAATAAATTTGGGATATTCTTATAATAATATAAAATCTACGTCATTATATACAAATGGGACAAATATTATATCTCTTTGTATATCTCCAAATTTGCATTTAGAATAAAAATGTTATTTAAATGTTGAAAGTATTTTCAATGTTTTATATATTTTGATTATTCTAGTCAAACTGATCAAGTAATGTGAGAAATAGATATCGGTGCTTCTTCATTGAAACTAATCATGTAACGTGCAGCGTTATACACACACAGCCGGTGCAATATCTATGTCCGTGTTGATCTCGATTCACGTCTTTATTCGTTCTTATCTTGTCAATCATATTTAAAACAACAACAACATGTAGCAGAAACCTTTCATTATGTGCAATATTTTCTGCTATAATGATAATTTAACGGTTCGTATTTATTATTAGGCGATAAATATATGACAAATAAGATGACAATTGTCATTGCAGATTATTATTTCGACGGAAGGAATGTTATTTTGGAGAGGAACAATTATTAACTGCATAGTGTAGTGAAAACATACAGGTCGTTATGGTGCTTTGAAATAGTTTCTAATTTTTTGGAAAGGAGAAGATGTATGTTAATTCCACTTAGTGCAGGTTGGTTAATCTTATAACAGGACTATTTTTAGCTAACGCGACAAGTTTCTGCAATATTTTGTTATGTGCACACAGATCTGATGGCGCGATCTGGAAAGTTAAATCACATCTTCAAATGTCTCTAACTCTTCTCTACCAGTATGGTGTATGTATATATACGAGAAGACGATAATGATGGCGAGAGATAGAGCACACATTGTTTGATAGCATGTCTATGCAGTCCTTGTTTTAGTAAGAGAAGTTGAGGTATACCGGGAAACACATGGAGAAGATAAGTGGAGACAGAAATAAAAAATGCTGAGGAAGACCTTGAGGTGACGGTGTGCAACAGGAGGAATAGGTACAGTTGGTTGAAGGCCTATGCTCCTTGTAAAGCTGAAATGTAATGAAGAAGAAGTGCTTAAACACAAAATGTATGGTTTTTGCAATAATATTAACGGAACATTTCCATGCATGAAAATAGAAATAACACCAAGTAGTTCCTTCCTACTCTTTTTGGTGAAACCCCTCTATAAGAAGGGAAGTAAAAAATCCTGGTATTATAAACAAAATTACGAATGAATTGTCAGCACATACTGCTTTGTTGTCACTAAAACAATTTATTCAACTTCACTATAACTCTCTTTTTTTAATCTTGTCATATCTACTTGAAAGTCATCTTGAACAAATAAATCAGACACGATTTAGAAAAAAATAAAAAAATCTTCCATTGTATATGTCTTCGTTTATTTTATTCATTCATTCATAACCCTCCACTCCCAAAGGAGCATAGGCCTTCAACAACACATGCCAAGTCCTCCTGTCACTTGTCATCATCTCAAGTTCTTTCCATGTTCTCCTCATCATTTTCACATCTGTTTCCAGCTCTCTTCTCCATGTGCTTCTTGGTCTACCTCTGCCTCTCTTGCCCTGGGGGTTCTAGGACTGCCTTGTAATGCTATCAACAGGTTTCCTCAGTGTATGTCCTATCCATCGCCATCGCCTTCTTCTCATCTTTTGTTCCACTGGCACTTGTCTAGTTCTTGTCCTCAGTTCCACGTTGGTAACCTTGTCATACCATTTCAATCCCTCTATTCTACGCAAGCACCCATTTATGCTTTTTGGTTGTTGTCTTTGTTGTTCTCCATGTCTCCAACTTCACAATAACTCTCTTTTTTAATCTTGTCATATCTACTTGAAAGTCATCTTTAACAAATAAATCAGACACGATTTAGACAAAAATAAAAAAAATCCATTATATTTGTAATCGTTTATTTTATGTCATTCCGTTATTTTCTTTAACTGCTTCAACATCCGAGCAAATCCAAGGTAACAAAAATATGTATGCACATGTAGTCCTAAACTTACGACGGGATTCTGTTCCGACGACTTCGTAACTCGAATCACCCCGCAAATGTACTGACATATTACATAAATCCAAGTCCGATTTCCATCATAATCATCATTTGTTAAAGTCATGCAATGTACAATAAATAAAAGGGTTGAAATAAAAGATACTAGACAAGATTGGGAAACGGAACAGTCATTTACAACACAAATGAACTATGGCGACTGATGCATGTCTAAGGACGTGATATCACTTCAAATGGAGATTATTGTTCATTATCAAACCCAGTCAATGTTTTTAAAGTGCAACGCAGTAAAACTCTTCTGTGAGCATGTTTACATTATCCCAAGCCATAAATTGCCCTTAGAACATACAAAATCAAATGGCTTAGGTTGAAAATCTAGAATATTTTTTGGGGGGGATTTTTCCCTGTTTTAATTTTTAATTACGTTTTTTTTTTTTTTGTGGCCGTCGTAAATCCGAGTCGTCGTAAGTCGCGTGCGTCATAAGTCAAGGACTATCTATATTTTATAGTTGATGATCGCCAGTTTAGATCACGTGATCACATATCGAGCAGCAGAGAAAACCGAACGTCAACGCCCTGCCTAGCACGTCATAAAAGGCAACTAACAGGACTGTACGTAAGACTTAATTACCTCGTCACTGTCAGAAAAATGGTGTTTCAGAAGCTACCACTGCAATGACACTATAAGTTTCATGTCACAAGTTTCGTGTAAGAGCGCCAACAACAATAGTAACCCCATACGTTTTAAGTAGCGATCAGGGGAAAAGAAGTTTATGACGGTGTCCATTATAATAGTACATTATGTGGAGTTAAAATAAAAACACTATTGTGACGACCGTACTAACATTTTGTACATCTAGCACTATCTGAGAATCTAACTTCGCATATTACGTATTATCCGCCAACATAACTAAAAGAGCGTCCGATTGACAGAGTGGTTAGAACGATGATCTCTCGCGTCACAGTAGGCAGGTTCGATTCACAGAATCGAAACGCTTCAGTCTACCCAGCTGTAAATGGGTACCTGACTTTGCACTTAAATTAGGGATGGAAAAAGCAGCGAGGAAGGGAACTGGTCACCCCATCTCGCGATGCTGTACCTATAGTATAGTGGTCTCTAACACCTCACTCCCCTACGGGAGAATCTGTTATGGGACTGCCTTTACCTTTGTTATAAATAAAGGACACTTGTTTATGGTTGAAAGACTTGTGCGGTAAACGTTTAATGTTAAAATGGTAGCTGCGATGTTGTTAATCAAATAATGATGCTGATAATGATAAGTTAGAAGAGATGAATTTGAGGTGAAGCAAAAGAAAACAATGACAGCATGTGAAATACAAGGACAAAATGAAAAAGAGTTCTGGAAATGAGTAAGATAGAAATTGAGAGAGGAAAAGAAGGGAGTTTGCCTCGTTCCTACCCACTCCAGTGGAAATGAGTAAGATAGAAATTGAGAGAGGAAAAGAAGGGAGTTTGCCTCGTTCCTACCCACTCCAGTGACACAGCAAATTTCTGATGTTGCTCAAAACACAGAGGGGCTGTTTTCTTAAACGAAGAAAAAAAAAAACCCCTGTAATCTAGACCTTGAGCGCTGACATTTATGTTGTCAACAGTATATCGGGCTTTTGTTTGATTTAAAAAGGTCCTGGCAGGGACGCACCTTACATTTTATAGCATTTCTCACGATCAGTGAAGATAGAAGTTTATCTAGAATGCATGTTACAGGTATGACCTTTAGGTAAGCAGGGTACATCTTCAAAAGTCCCCGTGAGGGGGAATTAAAGTTAAACGACATCACAGAATGTGTATCAATTATGAAGAAGAAAATACCATCAGATTTCAAATACCAGAACTAAAGGTGGTTTCAACAAAAACAGCGCCTCACGTGACAAAGTGGAAAAATGTGAAGTCTAGTAAAACAGTTACGACATTTTTCTAATTCAAAGTTTTACTTTCCGACATTCATTTGTCATTCATCATCATTTACCTGTTCACTCATTATGGGGCAAGGGGACACTACTGTAGCTGATCCCCTTACGTGAAGCCGACATTATAGCACTTATCTGCTCTTGCACAGATGGTTTTTGTAGCATTTTATTTCACTTGATGAGGTTGTACGCCTCATGCACAAACTATTTTTTTTTTTTAAACAAAATTTTGCCTCGTTTTGGCGAGGCGCGTCCCGTTCAACCTAGCCGGTTATATTAGAGCGCATGTCCAAATATGAAAGAATTTGATAATGCACAAACTTAAAAACAACCAAACCTAAAAAAATCAACAAATATACATCAGATACATCTGAGATGATTTTAATTTCAATAGAAAAGATGGAAAAAGATACAGTGAGTAAACCATAGTCTATAAACCGCTCAAACGCAATAAGGTCTTCTTTCTTTCTTTCTTCTTTGATCCTTGGCCATTGACTGGAAAAGTAATCAGTGATCATTACGCCTGGTGGCGTCTTGTTGTGCAGCAACAAAAGGTCTAAACTTTACTCAGTCGGCCGCCATCCTTCGTGCCTTGCCCCAGCTTTGGTTCATTTTTGTGCATCTCTGCCTCCACAGTTCTCCGCCAGGTGGCTTTTGGCCAGCCTTGCTTTTGCTTTCCTTCTGGAGTCCATAGGATGGCAGTTCTGGCGATAGAGTCAGGGTCACTTTCTTTTGATTTTTTCTCTCATGCCAATGATTTTTCAATGTTTCTGGTATTATCCAATAATGTATCTTCCTTTCCTAGAATCCCAATCATATTTTGCTGCAACAGGTAAAGAGAGTTATATTTAGTTTTTGTTTGGTTTTAAGAACTATCTTCATTGCACACGGACAACTCCATTAGTGATCTGAGCTCCTCCCTTAGATCACACAAGGAGGATCTCAGCACATTGCACGAACTCCGTAGCACCGGCGAGAATCCTAATGTGTGTATATATAGAAATCACACATTCTATAAATATTTTTTAGGTGGGTAGGTGTGTAATTTTTAAAATTTTTAAATTTTGCCAGGGCAGCGGCAGAGATATATTAAAGAACATGGAAGATGACACCCCATATACATTGCAGATATTATGAAAAAACCTCAACAAATGCCAGAAAATTAGCAGCCCGGAAGAATAAACAAGAAAAACAACAATTGTAATATTCTATAAAGAATTAAGAACACGATATACACACATTAAAACCTACATGGAGTTAAACAGGATAAATATTCTTTTTCTTGTGCATGGACCAACAACTATAACCATGGGGCCAGCAGCAGCATTATGTCAAACAGATTGCTACGGAAACTACCTCTACAATAACACATGAATGACATGATGCAGGCACCCGGCAAATGAACTAGCTTCAGTGGTAGCTTCATGTTCCAAAGGGACAAAAATGGAATGATGATGATATTTTCAGGATTGTGATAAGAGGGTTTGATGTTAATAAAATTACATGGTAACAAGGTGAGGTCAAGCTATGTAAGTTCCCTGAGTCAGAGTGATGATGATGTATTTCTCAGGGTCCCTATCCGCTACCTCTTCTGATCTCACCCAGTGTACATTAATCTCTGTTGTGTTATGTGGCTACGTGTCTAGGGTAATGTATTTAGTATGAGGAATGAATAATTTCAAACAGAACTTTAACTCAATAAAAATCAAGTAAGTAAAACTGTGTGTACGTTTTGATATATAAAGGGATATATATATATATATATATATATATATATATATATATATTATATATATATATATATATATATATATAATATATATATAATATATATATATATTATATATATATTTTATATATATATATATATATATATATATATATATATATATATATATATATATATATATATATATATATATATATATATATATATATATATATATATACAATTTATTTTTCCTGTACCTCACTCTTTTGGGACAGGAATTTTCAAATCAAGAAAACTTTTATTTACATAATATAAATAAATAAGTTGGAAACACTGTCCATGACTTTTAACAATCAAAAATGTCACTGTAATGGGTACCCCACAGTCTGATTTAATGTTTGACATTAACACTAGTCTATTATTGGAGAGTCTGTTCTTTACATCATTCCCCAGGAAATTCTTTTTATTGTTGTGGATGGAATTGCAATGAACTATCATGTGCCCGTGCTAAGGGACTTATCTCGTCAGCCTGTCTAATGCTTTTGGCTCCAGAATCTACAAGATCAATCAAATAGTGTTGCCTCCTGGATGAAGATACAGCCTGTAGCTTCCAGGTATATTGTAAGCATTCACTACCCACTGGTTCTGTCTTCTCCAGGTTTACTGCAACAACTTTGTAACTGGTAATACCACCCCCAAGTAAAGAATAATAACACATGCACAAGCTTGACTAGCAGTAAATAGGTTTTCAGACTGCTTTATCGTCCAGAAGGCAAAAGCTTGGTCACAAGGCTTTCCCGCTGATCTCAACTTGGCAGTGCTTGTTAGTTTTTCAAATGGCGAACTATGCAAGGAGGGGTTAAATTTTATCAACTACACCTAACCAATCAGAAGACGAGTCAAAATTTTAACTATTTTTGGACTATAAACTGGAGCGATTATAAGTGTGTTCGTTCGTCTGATTATATTTGGGTATTTTATATCTCCGTTATTTATGGACCGATTTCCAATATCAAAAGTGATAATTAAACGGCCAATTTACCTCTATCGTTCTATTAAATTTTCCTTTGGTTATTCCTTAACAGTTTCATCTGGGTAATTTTTTTGTAATTAATTGTAGGTCTACCGTGATCTAAAATATCAGTAAATTAAATTTTTCTAAGTCAAGAAAATTTTATTAAGTGGGAATCTTTAGGTTAATATATTAATCAATATCAGCGCTATAATTCAAGATATCCCTTTCATTCTAATTCCCTTTAGTTATTGAGAAATAAATTATTTAACTTTGGTCAAAAACACAGAATCGGCATTTTTGCCCTACAGCCAAATTTTTTCTTGATTCTACAAAAACGAGGTACCAATTTGATTGGTTGTTAATTTTTCTACGTCCTTCGATAAATATTAGGGTGGGTGTGTGTGTGTATGGGGGTAGTAACTTTTAACCTGTGGTAGTAGAAAAATTCAAATTCTCTAGTTAAATATTTAGCGGTAAATGGACTTTGCCCCTCAGACAATTTTCAAATATTGTAGTTATTTATAGATTTTAAAAAAAAATACGCGGACTGGTTTTTAAGCAGGAAGTTTGAGTGTGGGGTTTACACAGATCCATTTCACTACAAGGATATATATTTAAAACTCATCACTATCATCATTCATTCTCGTTTAAAATGGATAACACAACTGTCTGTCAGCTGTTGTTGGTCACCAGTTTCTATGTTGGACCTTCTTCTTCATCTGTGCCCAAGAGATCATCCCAGTTCCTTTGGCCTTCTCTTCTACTTGTCTTCTCCAAGTTTTGTGTGTGTTTTTTTTTTTTTTTTGGCTCCTCGACTCTTCTTTTTCCTTGTGGCCTCCAGTCGACGGCATGACTGGTCATACTGGTTAGAGATTTCCTGGGGCTACTTCATAGCAATCTCCACTTTCTAACTTCAGCTGTATTGGTTGTTGTTTGATTATCTGTCACCGTGCTGTGTTTGTTACTGTATCATGTCCTTTGACACGGAGCATGCGACGGAGGCATCTTTGGCTGCTGGATCTGTAACATCTTTTTTTCTAGACTGTGGTAGTCGTTTCTAACCCAGCCCTTAAAAAATTGAATTAGTTGTGCCTACTGTGTCTAGCCGGTTTTTCTCCCCATCCTCCCCACTAGTGAGCTCTTTGGCTTGGTTGACCCTGTCAGGAGCACAAAGCTCCCTCCAACATAACTCATAATATCTCATGGTATCAAAGTCAGAAGTGCCACCACTTTAAGATGAGACAGCGGAAAGCACGGCCAAGGAAGGAACACTATAATAAACATAAGAATTATAAATCTTAGGTAAAACATTGGAGAGATGTGCGGGAGCAACTAGAATCGAGAAAGAGGTAAACAACATATCTTTAATGAGAAAAAGTCACGTCCAAACTGGAACGTCTGTCAGTGTTGTAATTATGCGCTTGAAGAAGTTATGAGAGAAAGTCACGTCCAAACTTGAACGCTTGTCAGTGTTGTAATTATGCGCTTGAAGAAGTTATGAGAAAAAATACGAAGAAGAAAAGAATCCACCTCTAGTTCTTTCTAGTTAATATGTTATTATTGGTTTGTTACCGACCTGCCCTTTTAATTAAAACAATTTTTGTACTCCTTTTTACAGAACAATATATTCACACACAAAAAAGAGCAAACAAGAAAAAAAAAAAACAGAATTGGTAACTAAACACTGAAGCACTCACAGTTAAGAAAGAGAAATGTTTGACATAGTGGACAACGAATAACGTCAGCTTCTGGAGAATAACCAGTTAGTAGAGAATAACAGTTATGCCGGACGTGCCAACAAATTGTGGGCTACTCACACAATATATATATATATATATATATATATATATATATATATATATATATATATATATATATATATATATATATATATATATATATACAATTCTTGTATGAAAGCCCCACAAAAAAAGGGATAACTGTTTTGTAGACAGACGAGCATCTATCGCCATTTGTATGTACACGAAAATCATTGGTTTTTTTTCCTTTTGCAAAGAATGTTTACTTTTTTTCAGAATTAAATTTATTTTATCTAGGACTGGCACTGCAAAAGAAACTAAACAAACAAACAAAAAACACGCACAAATTTAATGTTGTTTGACATTGCTAATTTCATTTTGCATCCTACTGACAATACCATTTAACTGTTTTACTTTTGTACATAATTCTAGTCAGCATAATAAGCAAGTAACCCGCCAAAACTTTTTTTTAAAAAGGGGGAGGGGAAGAGAAATAATTATGTCGTGCCATTTCAGTTGCATGTTAATGGTGAAGGCACTTTTATTTTTGAGAACTTTAAACACAAGAGTACGTTACTGCCTGTGATAACCTATTCTTTCAGACTTACGAAAACCTGCTCATTCAAAGACAACTTGCCACTTCAGGTCTATGACATCTTTCCTCCCATTTGAAACCCAGTACCACCTTGATCTCCCGGAGCAAGCAAAGAAAATCAACACCAAAATTACACATGATAACCAGAGTAAATTTAAAAATAAACCATATTTTAAAAAAAAATTCCTGTGCTCTCTCATTCCTTTCCATTCCATCTCACCTTCGCTGGATCTTTGTAGTGAAATTTATTATTTCTTAATTGTCAACGGTCAATGCACCATAACAAAGAAACTTGGAAGGTCTGCTCTTGTCATGGGTGCTCAATTTAGCATTTATGGTGCAATGCACTCCTTTCCCGTATTTTCCTGAATAGGAGGCGGGATTTCTCATTACGTATTGTTTCAGACGTTTCAATAAGACACGTAGTAAATAGCATTTTGTAAATAAATTTATTATCAATAATAATAACACCACAGCCCTCATTAAACATATGATCAGGAGAAGAACATCAGAAAACGTCGTTTCAATAGTAACAATAGAAGCAAAGAGAAGTCTAGGAAAACAAACAGAGGGGAAGATGGTAGAGAGCTTCGTGGAGATCTCCAATGATCGAGATTACTGGAGAAGTGTGATCACTTACATCTCACGGAACACTAGACAAGCGCCCGTGGAACAAGAAATGAGAAGAAGGCACTGGAGATAGATATGACACACATTGAGAAAACTTGTTGATAGCATACCAGACAATCTCTGTTCGGGAATTCCGAGAGTAAAAGTGGTAAATGAAGTCTTCTTCTTCTTCCTCGTTTGTCCTGAAAAGGACGTTGGTTGCGTTGTGTCTGTTTACAGCGAAGCTGCGATATCTGCGCCTTTCGGCCGACACATCAGACTTCAGCGCGGCATTTTTTGGGACCGGGTTTGCCTTCCCTCTTCGATCCCTACTCTCTCAGCCAGACTGCAGTGATGCAGCCTGTTTCCAGGACCACCACTTGGAGGTGGAGTAGGGTCTTGGTCAGCTCTGGTTCGCTGACCCTGACGCAAGCAGTCAAGCTATGGGTCGCTGACTGCATTCCCTGTTGCTGCGTCTTTGGGTCCTGTAAACGAAGTCCAATGAATACATGGAAAAGAGAACTGGAGACATACATGAAGGGAATGAAGAAATTCCTTGAGCTAATAGCAAGGGACAGTAGGCCAAAGGTTTGGCATAAATTTTGTTGAAGGTCTATCTTCCTTCGGGAGCTGAAAGGTGAAGAAGAAGGCCTCACATGATGATGATAATATAATTTATATTTTATATATTTTTTAAAAATATTTTAAATATTAAAATAAAAGCTCGCGTAACAAAGTATCAAATTCAAAATAAACAGGATGTAATTAAAATTAAAATTTGACCAAACTGTATGCATAATTTTTCAAAATAAAGCAAAAATAACTTGACGTGTTCTCCCATATAATGTTACAACGAGTATTTTCTGTCGCAATACACGTTATAAGACAGCTGGCTCATTTCGGCCCTGAATCTATTGTCATAACATCAAGGTAGACGACATTTTGTCTATTTCCGTCATTTTGATTTGCTTATTCTCCGTAACAGGCTAATGCCCGTAGATACAAAATAGAACAAATAACAGAGAAAAGCGCGCGCTACTAACCACAGTGGATATAGGTAGGTCACGTGGTAAATTTGAACTTGTGACTAAAGACAACAATGATTCTGTGATTTTTATATAAAAAAAATTGTAGGTCATCGCTGTGGGTGAAGGTAATCGAATATAAATACGATCCATTCCATATTTTTTTGGTTCTGATTTGGAAAAGACAGTGCATAATTGTGTGCTTTTTCTGTTAGTATATCAGATAATTCAGCACTTCATTTGATATTTGGGTTTTATTCATTGGAGAAGCTCAATATTCACGTGTTAGAAGTATAATATATTGTTATTAAAATTATTTTAACTGACATTTTTTAAAAACGTGTCTTTTTAACAAAGTCTGTTGTCGTAGCTTGAACACTTTACTCTTTCTTTCAACATATACCGTAAGCGTTATGGGAGAAGCAGTTTTTGTTCTGATGCGATATTTTTTGTTCAAAAGCTACCGTCACGCTGTGTTTTTTAACGATTTTAGTGATACTGTTAATCTAGGGTGATCATATTCTTTTTTTGAAAAAGGAGGAAATTTTCTGATTTATTTTTGTTGACTAAACAAAGAAGGACAAAGGGAAAATTTTTTTAGGAAAAGGAAGACACACAAATTTCTCTAATTTAATACATTTATGTCAAGAATCATGATCAAATATATAGAAATACTTCAACGAAATTTTTTAAAAATTTGAAAAAATCTTCAAAAAATGCATGTTTTAATCATTTTTCCATCAAGCATTATTTTGTTCAACATGACTAAAGATTCAGTCTTTAACATTGTACTTTTCTCTTGACATTATTTTTTTCAGTAAGTCTGAATTTCCAACTAAATAATCATGGAACTCTGTACATGAAACATTCTTATAATTGTATTGAACCTGTAATATTCCTTGTTGGATTCAGAAAATGAGCTCTGACGCACTCCATATATTATTAATTTAGGCTATACATTTATAAATGATAAAATTACAAACTGTATAACCCTAGTGTGCCGATGGTCAAGAAAATATGGGCCTAACACCATATTCCCAATATGCCTCAATGGGTGTGTAACGGGATCCTTTACCCTTACCTATAACTATAAAACTGAATGATTATGATAATATACACTTGGAACTTAAAATAATTTATTTGTTATCACACTAAGCCAGTAACTAAAAAACGGAATATCTTTACCAATCGGGCCCCAGTTTACCATTATTTGTTCAACCGGCATAAATACTAACTTTTTTATTTGATCCCTTTTATATTTAATTCATTTAGTCTTTAACCATGGACTAAACGAATTAAATTTGATTAGAATGTGAACAAATGTACGCTGCGTATACAACGTATAATAAACTGGGGCACTGAATTGTACAGTTATTGTAATTGTATATAACCAACGTCCTTTTCAGGACGAACGAGGAAGAAGAAGAAGAAGTAATTGTATATAATACTATTACTAAACAAAAATGAATGAATTTGATAATTGCATTGCGTTAACAAGAAATATAAAAAATTTTAAAAATTTATTATAGTATTACTTACTAAATGAATAACAATTCGATTTTTTCTTCGTTTTCCAATTTTGTTAAAAAGCCGGGCAAATCGCTATTGTTTAAACAGCCGACCGGACGCTACATTGTGATATAGAAGCCGGACAACTTCGGCCAAGTCCGGACGTATGGTCATCCTATGCTAATTCGCTTTCTCTCAGGCGCCGCCAGCCCCGAAGTCACAAATTCTGATAGTGTGGGCATCTTTTTGACAGTGTCTACATCATTTGATTTCTATTAAGTATTTGATGCATGGCGTTGTTACCACCAACTTTTTCATTTCTTTATATGTCATTCTTTTACTTGTCGCGACATTAATAGCTTATCTCAGACATTTCACTGTACTATCTTCCACATTCTCCAGCTACTGTGGTGGTTCCCGTAAGGAGGACTAATGAAATTGATGATGACGACGGTCTTCCACATTTTGCCATTATGAGTCCTGAGGATACATACTTCATTTTACGAGGGAAGGTCAAAAAGTAATGCCTCCTATTTTTTATTTATGTAAATACTGCATCGGTGTGCAATTTGTAAATTTAGCCGGATTCCTCTAACACTCTTCTGCACTGAATAGCATTACCAACCTGTTTCAGTAACAGGTGGCACCACTGTAACAGTTTAAAAATGGCTGCCAAAGACGTTCGGTTAAAACAACGTTATGTCATAGAATTCCTCAATGCTGAAGGCGAGACCCCAATTCGCATCCACGAACGTTTGAAGAATGTTTATAGAGATTCAACAGTGAATGTTAGCACTGTCCGACGTTGGGTACATCGTTGTGACGAAGCTGAAGTAGGTCAATCCTCAATGGCTGACGCAAAGCGGACTGGCCGTCCGTATGCCGCAGTGACTCCACACAACATTCATCGAGTTGATGGCATCATTCGTGGTGACTGTCGGCTGGATGAACTTTCTTCCATGTTGTCCATTAGTAAAGGCAGTGTCCAGAACATCATTAAAGACCTGGGTTATTCAAAAGTTTGTGTACGGTGGGTACCCAGAATGTTGACAGACAGACATAAAGAAACAAGGAAAACCATAGCCATCAACCTCCTGCACAGTTACGAAACTGAAGGAGATGAGTTTTTATCGAATATTGTTACAGGTGATGAGACTAGGGTTCATTTTTTTTTGAACCAGAATCCAAGAGGCAGTCAATGGAATGGCATCACACAACATCGCCGACAAGAAAGAAGTTCAAAAGTTCATCATCTGTAGGGAAAGTTATGGCCTCCGTGTTTTGGGATGAGAAGGGTGTGATTCTTCTCGACTTCTTGGAACAGGGAAACACGGTGAATGCAGACCGTTACATTGAAACTTTGAAGAAGCTTAGAGGTCGTCTTCGTCGACTTTACCCATTAAAAGATCAGAGAACTGCACTACTGTTGCACGATAATGCCACGCCACACACCGCTAAACGCACCATTGATGCGATTGAAGAATTTGGCTGGACATTATTACCACATCCACCTTACAGTCCCGATCTTGCACCTTCTGACTTCCATCTGTTTGGACCACTGAAAGAAGATCTTCGCGGACATCACTTTGAGGACACCGAGACCCTTAAACGCGCCGTACGCCAGTGGTTTAGGAAACAGGACACAAATTTTTACCGTGCGGGGATACATGCCCTTGTGAGAAGATGGACAAAAACTGTAACAAATAACGGAGACACATTGAGAAATAAATTTTTGAAGTTCAGACTTGGGGCTACATTTCAATGTGAATTTTATCTGTTTTCTTGCCTATTGAATGAAATTAAAAATTACGAGGCATTACTTTTTGACCGTCCCTCGTACTTTAGCCATACTAAAACCGCCGACTGTCCACGGTTGTCGCACTGGGTTCCTCACGTAGAACGAAAGCAGCCCCCCCCCCATCCCCCCCCCACCCCCGCTTGATAGGTGGGCGTGTTAACCACTCAGTCACATTGGAACCCTGTTATCTTTTAATGTGAACTGTTTTAAATGGGATAACAATGTCCTGCTCAGCCTCCGGTAGGATACTTAATTTTACTTTTTTTCCGTCAACTTTTGACGTGAAGAGTTGTGGGGAGCTGAAGTATTCGTTCTTGAGACACGTGTGTGGCACTGGCTGGTGTGATCCCATTTTGATGTAGGATTTATCTATACCTCTGCCTCTCGGTTTTCCTCGTGATCTACAATCAGATCTTGTACAGTTGTAAACACGTTGTGCTAATTGACCGGACACTAGTTTTATCTGATGGACTCCATATATCACAATAGTAATAGTAACCCATTGGTTACATATATCACAATAGTAATAGTAACATATTGGTTACATATATCACAATTTTAACCTATTAGTTTAGCCAGGACTTTAGTAGATAATAAACGCTGCCTCTGCCCCGCAAACAACCAGGGGCGGACAGAGCGGTCTTGTAATCGGGCAGTGCCCAAGGACATTCAGCAGTAGAGAGCCCACTCTACAGACCAGTAATTCATGTCGGATATGTGGTTAGGGACAATGACTCATATTGCCAGTGGGGCACATATCACTGTCAGTCTGTCTCTGCTGACACCATCCTTCCCTGAAATAAAAAGAATTAACTTTATCAATAATTTAAAACAAAAATTATGTGTATATTTACATTATGACCAGACATTTGGCGAGACTATACATTTACTTGTTAGTCTCTGTGGTTGTTTTAACGACTGTCGGATATTTTGTGTGTGCTATATTCAACAACAAGGAAGCTACTAATATCACAATGGGGTCCTTAAAGTCCTTTAGGATCCCGTTACACGCCCATTGAGGCATATTGGGAATATGGTGTTAGGCCCATATTTTCTTGACCATCGGCACACTAGGGGTGACGTGGTCAACATCACGCCGGCCGCCATAACCTTCCCAGAGTTGCTCTGGTACCCAGTTGGGGCTGGGTCGACCCAGGAACCGTTTGCGGCCTTAAAAAAATCCCACCTCATCTGGGGATTGAACCATAGACCACTGAGCTAGGAAGCCAGTGCACTAACCACTATGCTACCGCGGCTCCCAAAAGTCCTTTAGTCATAGGCCAATCAAAGGACAGAGATTATGCTGTAAACATGAGAAAAGGAAGGCTAGAATAGTTTCTTATTTTTTTAAGCAGTGAGAAAAATAAATGATATTCCAAGCAGAGGCGTAGTCAAAGTATTTGGCCCCCGGGGCGGATCCTATCTTTGACATATACCCCCCCCCCCCCCCTTCCCCCTTCTCCGCATAAAGAAACACACTTGCAAGTATATTTTTAATAGAAGTACTATCATACCCTGTCACGGGATTTACTCCCCTTGCTCTGCAGTGATGGCCCAACAGTAGCCAAAATTCAGAGTATTTACTGAGGGTCCTCAATGGTGTCTATCTTTCCCTCAAGATTACTCTTGGCAGAGATGTGAATTGAAGAATGGTGCTTCAGTCCTAGGGAGCCTCATAGGAATTTAAAGAAATCAAGTACTCCGGCTGATAGGATCCAGGCCGTGTACACTTTTTATCTTTCCTGACCTTCTATGAGTAAGGATTTTGCTCGTTCTGATGAGTCCAAACGGGTGCAGTTCACTCAAAATGACAAAATCAACTATAAATTTGTATATTTACAGATAACAAAATTTAATAGTCAATTATCGTTAAGAATTGTAAAATAAATAAGGGTGGGGTGAATTTGTGAAAATAGAGAGTTCACTTGGCAGCTTTGAATGGGAACTTAGCTGCCAGTAAAATGTCGGTTGGTTTCTGCCCCAGTCGATGCTTGTTCTTTGCAGGTTATGGACTGGTTCACGCTCGTCACTGGTCAAGTCTGGTGGCCGCAACACGTTCCTCGTAGTATCATGGAGTAATTGCGAAGATGGTCCAGCGTCTGTTCAGACCCCGTCTGCTGTAGGTGTCTAGCTTTGACTGCAGGCCACTTATACCACTCACTTGTTCCACAGATAGCACCACCAATTGGTACCACCGACTAGTATAATGAAATAAGAGAAATACAAATACCCACCGGAGTATTGGGTCTCCTGACACAAAATCAGGTGTTCCCCCTCCCCCCTTTTCATTCCAGCATCCCATCTGCCTCAGAACTTTGTCCTTTCTAAGCATTAATATTAATCCCAGTGAGCGGAAAACATCCATTGCATTTATATTGAACATGTTTACATTTACATTTGCACTGGTTGAAAAAGTTACTATAATAAGTATGTACATCAGTTCTATCATCACCCACTCCCTGCTCCATCTGGAACTTGGGACAACCTCTGTCTTTTATTCTTTATGAGAAACCCGCATAAAGCAGTCGCCAGCTCTTGCAGCGGTGGTTCATGAAACCATTATTCTGTATACTGAAGTTGCCAGCCTCGTATGACTTTGATATCCTCTAGCAATTTTCACATGCTAATAAATGCAAAATATAGAATTTTAAATGTACAACTTACCCCAAATTTCTTTGGAAATACAGACTGACATCTGGCTCAGAGAAATAGCTAAGGTAACTTGACTAAGATGCCTCTTACGTGGTCTGGGGTGTTAATTTACAATAGACTTCCACTATGACTTAGTGTTAAGATTCCTAGGATTCCGGGCTTTCCGTATTAATAAAAGTAAAGTGTTCCTGGGATATAAGTCCAAAAGATACTCAAACACGTTGTCTGGTTCTTTAAAGTGGAATCCTGATCCTATTCCTTACTGTGGCTTGTCTGGCTGTCTTCTTGAGAATTGAATTAGGATTATAAGATAATCGTCTGCGGTCATCCCAACGTTGTATACTTATTAATCGGCCCCACCTATGCACAGTCTGATAGAATAATGTGTTACACATTAGTAAACCATACTTATCTCTACAGATCCCAGGTGTCAAACGAAAGGGATTGATTACCCTAATCAGTAAAATATGGTCGCTGAAGTCCCTTGTGACGTACGTCTATGTATGACAAATGAATTTCCCTGACTCGAGGGATGATAACAGAATATTGGCCTCTCATAACTTTAGAACCCCTGATCATCCTTTTACCGGCATGCAGCTTTTCCACGAGAACCTTACACGCTGGATCATTAATATGTAGCCTGCTATCTTATGCGAACGTTTGAGATCGCATGACCTTTGATGGGAGGTTAAATCCCGCCCACAACCATTTCTGAGAACGATTTATAGCAATCTTTTCCTTAACGCCGGCCCGAAAGAGGACGGGCCATAGACTCACTCCTGTTTCTAGAGCAATAACAGCAGATCATTTTCTTACCTGGCTGTCACCCCGCCTGGTGGGAGTTGCCAAAGCTCTCAGAACAGCGGTACCATCAAAGAACAGGCTGATCTTCAGAATTCAACGTGGAGCGGCCGCGATCTAAAGAATCAGGGACTTTCAGCTCACAGAGTTAGCTTCTCGGGAAATTTTCGCACTCTTATGCGAGCAGCCTGAGACGGAAGGAAATCGGTAGACCGGGGGAATCGTAGGAATTGCAACGGTTAACACCACGGCGAGGTATCTCGAATTTTGCTCAAGTTCAAGAAAGGTGCGAAAATTTAACACGCCCCATTCAAGTTACATTCGAGAAGTATAAATAGAGAACTCCGAAAAACTGCATTTTATCGTTCGCTCTGACAGAATCCTAGTTGCACTAGCATAGTCGGATTCCTGCTGGTTTTCATCTACTTTCGTGACTATTGGAGTGTATTCTTTCTGTGCAGACGGTAATTTATACATTAGCTTCGAGTGATCAGTGGTCGAGTTATTTCAATTGATTTCAATGGATTGTGATGTAAATTTAACCTTATTAAATAAACCCATTTTCTAAGTTCTAGTGCAAACTAATGTTACAGCTAAAAGTATTTCCTAATACAATTGACGCGTAAATTTATTTTGCAGACGTTAAAGAGAATTATAACTTTAATACAGTTTAGTTCTGTATAGATAGATGTGCTTTTAATTGTTTTAACTCACGGGAAGTTTTCCTGATTTGTTAATTGACGACGCTAATAAGTAAATAGGCTAACTGTAATTTATTGCGTCAGACCCCCCCCCCCCCCCCACCCCCAGAAGAAGAACTTACCTCAGTGTTTTTCTTAACTTGTGACATTACGGAAAAAGGAAGTTATCTCCACCAGCTGTGCCAATTTTAGGAACCACACCATACCTCACGCTTAGCCAAGTGCCTGTGCCTTTCTTTAGGAACTTTATCTAATAAACAAACAGTACCGTTAAACTTCAACGTCCAGCGATTTCGGGACACTTTGTTAACTTCAACAACCCGCAAAATCTGGGGCTGTACACGGAAGAAATTACTTTTACCTAAGCCAAGGTTTAGTGCTGTTTTTTTTGTGATGTATTTCCTATGAAGTGCCAGAATTCACCTTTCGGTAAGTCTGCGTGTGTGTTTGTGGGGATGGCCAGCCCTAGTGTGTTTTTTTTTTAATGAAAGGAGATTTATCTTTTCTTTACCTTTTTAATTAGTTCGACCTTGTACTAAGGTGCATTATATTCCTTGTACGGGATCTCTCCTAGCGGGATTGGGTAATTGTGTTCATTCCCCCTCCCGTAAAATTTGTTGATTTAAAGGGAGACAATTGAGAACCCTAGCTTTTCCTCTACCCCCCCCCCCCCCTTTTTCTGTAACCCCTTGCCTCAGAGTAATAAATTTACCAGTGGGTTAAATTGCCTATCTCTGATCACCCCCCCCCCCCTTTCTTGTCTTTGGGACCGGGTTTTGTCTGTTAGTAAATATAAACGGGAAACGGTGGATGGGATATTTCTCCTCAAAAACCCCTCTTCCCTAGTTATATTTGTATTCTGTAACCTTTGATTTTTTGACTGTAAATGTACAATTATGTGTGAGTCCTTTATGATAATAAAGGTATTAATCATTAATTGTGTTGGTTGTCGGTTGGCCTAAAACTCCAAACATTTCCATCTGTGTAGGCTGTATTCATGTACGTTGAGCGACAGAATCACCAAATCGGTGAGCGCGTTGAGCGACTGGAACTGACAAACAATTGTTTGTGCAGAAGAGAGATAGGAGTAGTCTGTGAGAAAACAGATATTGTCGTAATAAGAGACTGTCCTTGCTCCTTCCCAGCGCTTGTGAATCTACTACCTCATTCTCCCAAATCCTTATTCTCACAGAGCCTTCAATATCACTTTACACTCTAAAGGGACCAATATTCATCAGCACCCTCTCAGATAAAAATTACGACATCCCTACATAACAAGAATTGAGGGAAGGGATTGTAAACAATGAATCGAAAATACCAAATACTGTCAGAGGTGGGAAAAACTAAAGTGAAGAGCACAGAAAAAATTATAGGATGGCACAGGTAAATGTGGCGTTCGATGTTACTTTGTCACAATCCCCCTCCTGGCAGTAACCTTGGGAGGACCACCCCCTCGCACCCCCTAGTACGTCACTATTCCCAAGAGCAAAGACTATTAAACAGATTTGAAGGTTTCATCACATTCATCATCTCCTGTTTCGCTCCTTATGATGCATGGAACCACTACTGCAGATGGACCGTTGAAGAAACTTACCTCATGTCACATGCTCTTGCATCGGTGGTTTCTGGAGCAACTGGATTTATATGATGAGGTTACCAGTTCCTTGTACAACCTTCATTAATTGCCTCATGTGACATGCCCAAGAGAACAATAAACAAATTCTTTCTTGGCCTCCTCAGAGACCCTCGGCAACTTCTCGGAGAATCTTGAAGGTTGCTTTAGTATAAGCAAGAATACACTGGGAAAAAAAAAAAAACAAAGACTATCTGAAGTAGAATAAATTCTTAAGAAAGAATCATCCAAAAGATTGAATTGCAGCATTGAATCTAGAACAATAATGTTGGAAACAGAAAGGAAAAGACATTAAGGTGAAAAATATATAACTACGTAGGGATGAAGTGCAAAGATAAATTATTGCACAGTTAATAAAATAGGTTAATTTCATACGGGGCATATTAAGAAGAGAAACTTTAGAACCCCTTGTGGCAACATGTACAACCGATGAGACGACATGAAGAAGGACAAAACAAAGAAGATTCTCGGCGGTTAATAATGGGAAACGGGAGAAAGTTAAGAACATAACTTATAGAGAACACAGGTGCCGGATGTTCCTGCTGTATGCGATCGTTTACCCAACAAACATGTAACTGATTAGATTTTCTCTAAGGATTTAAAAAGAGAGTTGATTTCTTTCTAGATAACGCACAATTTTAAAAGTTCGGATTCAGGAATATTTTTCTTCTTCTTCTTCCCTTTTGTTGGCTCCATAAATAGCATGGGGTCACCGCCCTTGGAACACAGTTTTTCGTGGAGACACTCACCTGAACATAAATGTTGTTGGGGGTTACCTACGGTTTTCTGTTCTCGGCAGAAGTTTGTTAACGAGATCGCAGCTAGTCTTTGGAGCACCTTCTACCCACAATGAAGCAGGGTCCTGGGAAGTTTGAAGGCGCTTTCCACTAGCGTAACAGTATGTGGCCTTTCTTTAGAAATAGCGGTGCCCCTGACTATTTCACCTCGTTTTTTATGACTGCCATCTTTTGATCTGCGGCTGCTTATTTGACCCATACTCAATGGCTATCCACCACATCTGGAGAATTTTAATTACCAGTTACATGTGGATTGGAGATAGTCGCCCCCCGTTCCCATGTAATTTCGAGATTAACAATGGAACTGATGGAGACCATAAAACATTGAGACATGGGGACAGACATGATCGCTTACGCCTCGATGCACGGTACCTGGCTTCATTTGACTTATTGTAGAACGACTGGGTCAATATACTGCACGACATTTATAGAAGAACTTCCTACACTTAGACTCTTACAGTGGTGTGACATAATGTGGCGACCCTTCTCGATCTCTATTTCACTACGGCATATCAGTTACTTTTTTGTACTGATTTTTATTGCGTGCTTTCAATTGTCGCACTTTCTTTTTTTTCTCTGCTATATGTAGCAGATATTTTGTATTTTTATTTTTACACCCCTCTCAGAGATAAGCCCTGGGACGTTTGAAGGCGCTTTCCACTAATGTAACAGTATGTGGCCTTTTTTTTTAGAAATAGCGGTGCCACTGACTATTTGTCATGGTCTGTTTGTTACCCGTCCCTTCCCTAAACATTTGCAGGAGCTGCTGGGATAATATTATCGACAACCATGTTGATCAATATCGGCAGCGGCCGACATCAGACACCAGCTTAATACTACATCGCCCAGCGAATGTGTTCAAGTGCTGGTAAGGCTCGTCGCCAAGCTGGTAATACGGGATAACACATTTTGGACAGACAAGGATAACCGGATCGCTTCCTGTCCGACTTGTTATGACAAGATTACTTTAGACAGTAATAATATGTTACATCTTACACACATTGCTGAGAGAGTTTACCGATGTTTTCGTGAGTTGGTACACAAGACATCGGAGGTTTGATTGCCATATATGGGAAACGTGGCCTTTGCATCACGCGCAAAATTATTCCATGTCGGAATATTTTGAAATTACCCCACCCAACATTTATGTTTGAAAGTGTTTGGAACTCTTCCTTAGCTTCATAACAAACAGATGCGGGGGAGGACAGTGCATATGACCTGGCGCTTTTCAAGTCTAACTTCACTGTGAAATTCAAGCTTGCCAAGACAAAACCAGACCCTGCCAGAGGGAAGCCTAGAATTCAGATTTCCATTTATCAGACCGGACTTTGTGGAACAATCTTGAAGGACTTACATAGCACAGGAAAACCATTTTAATAAGGAAGGCTGAGGAAACGGAAACACACGGAGTCATAGAGGGAATTATCTTATAAAAGTAACGATCCCCAAGGCCTAATCAAGTGCCTTAACTTCATTCATCTGAGCAAAAAGTCCGTGAGCCAGGATTGGCGTAAGTTGTCATTTTACATTTATTTTTTTCATTACTAACATGTGAACTAATATGTATATATTACCATGTGAATATTAATATGTGAAAATCGCTAGTGGATGTCCAAGTCTTTGAGGCTGGCAACCTCATCATATAGAATGATGATTTCATGAACTACCACTGCAAGGACTGGTGACTGCTTTATTGCTAGTTCCTTACAGAGAACTAAAAGCATCGGTAGTCCCAAGTTCCATATGGAGCAGGGAGGGAAAGATGAAAGAAATGATGTACACTCTAAGGATAATACTTACAAAGAAATGATGTACACTCTAAGGATAATACTTACAGTTTCAACCCCGCGGAAATGTAAAAGTAATCATATTCTATCTGTACTTTTAACCTTTCATTTAAATGTAAAGTAAATAATGAAGCTGTTCAATTTAAATTAAAATAAAGTTATCTCTCGAGGGATTAAGTTTAATTCTCATCGAGGGTAAATTCTGAGTTAAATGGGATGGTAGAATAGGAGAAAGGGGACACATAAGTATGTGTCGAAAACGCAATACTCAGGAGAGCGTTTCGTTTCTATTCTTTTACCATAGTTGCTGGTGGTGGTACCAGTGAAGGTACTAATCTCTGGAACAAAATAAGGTTAGAAGTGGACTGACGTAGAAACGCAGGACCAGCTTGGCAGTTACTCCTTGACATTTCTGAGAACTTGTGTGTGCTGCACCTTTAATCTTGACCAGAGACCTGATAACTCCAGTGACCTATCTGCACAGAACCCATCAGCGGGAGCAGAAACTACCATTGGCAGCTAAGTGAACTTAAAAGCTGCCAAAGTGAACTTTTTTCATAAAACCTACTATCATTCAATGATGAACATTTTCTTTTAAACTATTCAATTATTTTAACCCTTGTTAAAACTAAATGATTATTAAATCTGTTATTTGTTAATATACAAATTTAACTTCGATTTAATCATTTTAAATGTACTGCATGTTTGTCTCAGTCAATTTACTAAACACACTCTAAACAGAGCTATACCAGAATAATAAGAATTCCACTGAGTAAATCAGGGTGGGGGCTTAACGAGCTGAAACTAATAATTGCTTAATCCTTCACAAAAGTTGTCGGCAGATCATAGAATTAACGTGCTCAGCCAATGCAGCATTGTTTTCGCTTTTCTGAATATCTTGTGAAAATACCCGTGGGATAGAAGCGTCATTACCCTTCTATCTACATCTCGGTCAAGAGTAATCTTGTGCGAAGGTAGACACCTTTGACGACTAACTTTAGATACTCTTGAGTTTTAGCCACTGTTGGACCACTACTGCAAAGCGGGGGAAGCAATACCGCCACAATTGGGCGACTCGTTCCGGGATCGATTATCGGACCTGTCTAGTAACTCCCCTAGACGACTGACATAAATTTCAGATTTACTGAAAGAATATTGTCAAGAGTGTGTTTATTGTAAGACTGAGCATACATTGCATTCATAAATAACAGTAAAAGTAACTGTGTAAAGATTAATTGAATAATCAGAAAGAAACAAAATCTTTTGTAGCTAAAGTTAAAGTTAAATAAGAAGTTCACTTGGTTTTGCTAATTAAGTGTTGTAAATATGTAGTTTTCTAGTTAAATAGCTGTTGTAATTTTGTGTAGCTTTGTAAACAGACTGTTTGCTCAGAATGGCAGAAACCCAAAACCTCCATGCCTTTTACCTTAATTTAGGCCGCGAACTAGGTTTTTCAGCCAAAGAACTTTCTGACTGTGTTCTTACTTCAGTGCGAGAACAGAAAGAAAGAGAGAAAGAAGACAAAAGAATGGATGGAAGCATAGAAAGCGTCTGAGAGGGAAGAGAGAAGGATTGCCAGAGAGCACGAAAAAGCCCAAGCCGAAGAAAAGGGAAAGCGAAGGGCTCACGAAGTCGCGGAAAGAGAAAAAGAGATGGTATTCCAAGAAAAGAAGGAACAGGCCGAGAGGGCGTTCGCCATGGAACAGGCCGAAAGAGTAGAAAAGAAGGAACAGGCCGAAAGAGCAGAAAAGAAGGAACAGGCCGAGAGGATACATCAGATCCGACTGAAGGAATTGGGAATCGAAGGGAGAAGAGTCGATTCTGGTTCTAACAATGGCGGGTCTGGCAGTTCTCAAGGTAGCGATGGGGGAAACATTTCTCATGTGGTGGCGCCGAGTGCAATATCCTTCCAATTAGATGTCCATCCTGAGGCTTCAGAGGAAATAGACATCTACCTCTCCAGGTTTGAATCCTTAGCAGCTACATATGGCTGGGAGAGGGAGAGATACAACATGAAGCTATCCAGAGTCTGAGGGGATCTGCTTATGATGTATTTCTCAAGATGCCCGTTGAAGAAAAGAACAACTACGACATGTTAAAGAAGGCTCTGCTTCAGCGTTTTATGCTAAATGCAGAGACTTTTCTTAGTAAATTCCGTGATGGTAAGCGACAGAAAGATGAATCGTTTAGACAATTTGCTACAAGGCTAGAAACGTACCTTGAGAAGTGGGGATCTCTCAGCGCCTTCGATGAATCTTACGATGATTGTCGTGGAGCATTTCAAGGACTCGCTCACACCTGCCATGAGACGGTTCCTGGCGGAGCACGGGGCCAAAACTCTTGAGCAGATGGTACTATTTGCTGATTGGTACCAGAGAGCCCAGTCGGAAGCGAATCCGTCTAAAAGGCGCCATCACGATACTCACCCCAAACAAAAGGATCACCCAGATGATAACTCCAAAAGTACGGACAACACAACACACAAAACAGCCCACCGACAGCAACAACAACCACAAGATCACCAGAGGCAGAAAGAGAACAATTCAGCCCAGGGAACTGGTAGGCGATGTTGTTAGGTGTGCAAAAATGACACACATTTTTCATCGGATTGTAAGAAGAAGAATACAGGCCCTTACAACGTTGCACTATGTCGATAGGGAATCATGACTTAACAACATGTGAAGAGAATCCCAGCCACCACTCTATTCATCATCTCATCTCAACCCATAACCCGTCATGGGTCGTAGGGGTGCCATGGTGGAAGCATCAGCAGACAGGGTCCTCCACTGCTCTCTATTCTCAGCAATGCGTACAAGTGTGGAGAAACCGTGTCCTGCCCATTCTTTGATGTTATCAGCCCAGGATTTTCTTTGCCTTCCTCTTCTCCGTTTACCTTCGACTGTTCCCTGGAGGATCGTTTTCGAAAGGGAGTCATGACGAGTTACATGCCCAAACCAGGCAAGCTTTCGACGTTTCACTATTGACAAAAGTGGTTCTTGATGGCCTGCATAGGTGTTTATCTTCTCTCTAACATAAACATTTGTTTTGTGCTCTTTATAGCAAATGCGCAAAATTCTTCTATAACATTTATGCTCGAAAGCCTGAATCCTTCGCTCCGTATCTGCAGTGAGTGTCTAGCCCTCACACCCATACAAGAGAATAGATAATACAAGTGATTTGTATAATTTGATCTTCACAGGAAAACTGATGTTACTTTTCCAGATCACATTCAACCTTGTCATGGCAGCTGAGGCCATCTCAAGTCTTGTCTTGATTTCTTTATTTGATCTTCCATCACTACATATAGTGGACCCGAGATATTTAAAGGTGTTAACTTCTTCTAACATTTGCCCATTTAACGTAATGTTGGTCGGAACATGTTTCTTATGGCTATTCACCAATATCTTGCTTTTTTCTATATTAATTTCCATCCCATATGTTCTTGTTACTTTCTCCAGTCTAGAGGTAAGGTCTTGAAGTTCTGATTCTGTTCCAGCCAACAGATCAATATCATCAGCAAAACGTAGATTACACAGAGGTCGGCCTCCAATCGATATGGTTGATTTATAATCCTAGAGAGCCTCCTGCATAATATGTTCTAGATAAATGTTAAAGAGCACTGGTGGCAGGATACATCCCTGGCGAACTCCTACAGTTATTTTGAAAAATTCTCCAATGTCATTGCTTGCAAAAACAGCACTGCTTGCGTCCTTGTATAGTGCTTCAATGATATCTATGATGTTGGTATCAAAATTGAATTTTCTCATTATTTGCAATAAACCTTCATGCCAGACTCGATCGAAGGCTTTTGTGAAATCGATGAAGTTATGGTATAAATCATGTTGATGCTGGAGATGTTTTTCGATCAGTAATCTAATATTGAAGATTTGTTCTGAGGTACTTCTTTTTGGTCTAAAGCCAGCCTGTTCCTCTGACAAGATTTCTTCTGATTTCTGTTTTATTCTGTTCAAAAGTATCCTTAACATCACCTTACTTGGATGACTAATAAGGCTAATTGTTCTGTAGTTCTTGCACATTTTTAGATTTCCTTTCTTTGGAAGCGGTATTACTAATGACTGCGTCCATTCTTTTGGCCATTTTTTTGTACTCCATATCTTCTGGCAAATTGTTGTCATGATTTTTATTATATCTGGTCCTCCATATTTCAAGAGCTCTGCTGGTATATTATCCACACCCGGTGACTTCCCTCCTTTCATCGAACATATAGCCTCTTCCACTTCTTCCCGTAGTATTGCTGCATTTCCGAGTTCTCTGTTTTCGCACTTAATGTTGATTAATATGCCTAAGTCAGTGTCAAGTTTACAGTTATATAATTCTTTACAATATTCTGTCCACCTTCTCATTACAGCTGTTTTTTCATTGAGCAGAGCCCCATTGCTATCTTCTATGACAGTTACCCTGGGCTGTTGGGGTTTTGATAGTCTTCTTAATGTGTCAAAAAACTGCCTTGCTGTTACCTTTTATTAGCCCCGTATTAATGGACTCACATTGATCAGCTACCCATTTTTCTTTGGCCTGTTTCATTTTCTTTCTAATATTTTTATTCACCATACTGTATTGCCATGCTGCTTCAGGAACCTCTTTCTTAACCTTTTTCATTTCTCGCCGTGTATCACATAACTTCAGAATTTCATCTGTAACCCATGGTTTGTTTATTTTCTTTCTTTCACCAAGTATTTCTGTTGCTGATTCAATGAGCACGTCTTTCATGTTCTCTGTGATTGAGTTGATATCATCCTCCAAAAAGTTGAGAGCTGCGAATTTTCCTCCAACAGTTGCCTCAAAGATTCCCGCGATTTCTGGATCTTTCAATTTGTCTAAATTGAATCTTAACTGAGAACATCTGTTTTGATTATAGTTCTTTTTGAGTTTAAGCTTGAGCGTCATCAATACCATGTCGTGATCACTACCAATGTCGGCGCCAGGAAAAGTCCTAGTCTTGGCTTTATTAATGCTGGACTTGAATCTTTTGGATACAAGAATAAAATCAATTTGGTTATGTATCTCAGTTTTTGGGGCATGCCACGTTGTTCTTCTTGATAACTTATGAGGAAATAGTGTATTTGCAAGGGTTAGTTTATAGTTGCTGGCAAATTCTAGTAGCCTTAGTCCTCGATCGTTGGTTTCTCCAGTCCCAAATTTCCCCACTGTGCCAGCCCAGTGACCGTATGCATCTGGCCCTATTTTAGCATTCCAATCACCTAGAACGATGAGAAGATCTTTCTTTGGAATTTTCTTAATTGCTTCATCCAGATTGTCATAAAATGTATCAATTGCCTCATCCTCATAGTCAGTAGTGGGGGCATATACCTGTATGATGGAGATGTTCTTTGGATGTGCTGCAATACGAATGGTGATAAGCCTGCTATTTATTGGGGTGCAGCTGATGACAGAGTTCAATCTATCTTTATGTACGATAAAACCTACTCCATGCTGATGTTTAGACTCATCTCCACTAAACCAAATTTTGTGACCATCATCCGTTATTGATTCACCTAATCCTGTCCATCTGACTTCTGCTAGGCCCAGGATGTCCCACGAGTATCTAACAAGTTCATGTGTTAGTTCTTTGACTTTTCCACACGCATATAGCGTGCGTACATTCCAAGTTCCAACAACAAAATTTTCTCTTGGAAGTTTCAAAACAGGTGTTTGTACCCCATTCGTTGACTTATCACTCTCAAGGGGCAATGAGAGCGCGGTCTTTGTTAATCCGGGCATCGGCCGATCCGGCAAATTACACTAGTCAACAACCAAAATGTACCAGAAATGAAAATAGCTGATCTTAACTAATTTTGGTGTGCTGAAAACGGAAATGACATTAAAAAATGTTGATTGGCTCTAGTTTTCAAGATATATGCTACTAGTTTATTTAATCACGGTCAATTTATATATATGACGCAACTGTTGTGGGCGATTGCATACTTTTTCTAATGACCAATAAAAATGTAACTAGAAGTTGATGATGAATCCTACCTATGATTACATCACCTTTGTGTATAAATATCTTATCTCTGATAAAATTTTGCCATTAGTTAGTGCATTTGTCCTTATCAAAAGTATCGTAGTTAGAAATGCCTAGGACATGTGTGAACAGTGCTAATAATTTCTGTTATATATGTGGTGAGGTGACATTTCTATCACAAAAACGAAACATAACTAAAGTGATTAAGAAGACGTACAGTTTGTATTTTGGCTGCAGAATAGGAGATCAAGATAAGAGCTGGGACATCACATATGCTGCAATACATGTGCAGCACATCTTAAACTGTGGTTGACTGGCAAAAGGCAAGCTATGCCTTTTGTAAAGTCCCAATGATTTGAAGAGAGCCCACGATCATCTCAACACTGTTACTTTTGCATGGGCAAAACTTTCAAAGAAGAAAAAATGGTTTTCTGGAATATTTAAAATACCCTATGCAACACGTCCGGAACCACATGGATGATGACCAACCAGTTCCCAAAGTGCCACAAATCATTTTCAGCTACTCCCATTGATGAAGAAGAGGACATTGGTGGTCCTGAACCATCAACCTCAAGCGACCCAGATTTTTAGCAAACTACATCCACTAAACCACACTTAATAACCCAAGGTGAACTGAATGATCTTGTAAGAGATCTGAGTTTACCGAAGAACAAGGCGGAGCTTTTGGGTTCCAGATTGCAACAGTGGAATCGCTTGGCAGAAGATGTTACAATTTCTGTGTATAGGAACCGCCAGAAGCCGCTTATTACAAATATTATTTTCAAAGAGGGTGACCTTTCTGCGTGCCACAACATTTCTGGTTTAATGACAGCCCTCAAAATCAATTACATACCGGAAGAGTGGAGGCTTTTCATTGATTTGATTCATCCAAGACGAGTCTTTAAGCTGTTTTGTTGAATAATGGTAATGTGTTACCGTCAATTCCAGTTGGTCACGCAGTTCATATGAAAGAAACTTATGAAAACATTAAGCAGCTTTTGAAGTGTATAAACTACGATCATCATCATTGGTCACTTTGCGGTGACTTAAAAGTGGTCACTCTTTTGCTTGGACTACAGGGTGGATACACCAAGTACTGTTGCTTTCTCTGTGAGTGGGATAGCCGTGCACGAAGTGACCATTACATCAGAAGGCATTGGCCAATCAGGCAGTCATTGCAGCCTGGCAGTAAGAACGTTGAGAACCCAGCACATGTCGACACCAGCAAGAAATAGTTGCCACCCCTGAACATTAAGCTGGGTCTCATGAAAAAACTTTGTCAAGGCAATGGAGAAAACAGATGAGGCTTTCAAATACCTCATCAGAAAATTTTCAAGACTGAGTGAAGCTAAAATAAGAGAGGGAGTATTTGTTGGTCCGCAAATTCGAAAACTTCTTCATGATGACGAGTTTCTTTGCGTGTTGCATGGCAAGGAAAAAGCAGCATTTAAGTCAGTGGTGGACAATTTTTTTGGAAACAAGAGATCTGATAATTACAGTGAAATTGTAGAAAATCTCCTTCTGAAGTATAAGAGTCTTGGCTGCAACATGTCTTTGAAAATTCATTTTCTGGATTCTCATCTGGATTTCTTTACGTCAAACTGTGGAGCGGTCAGTGATGAGCATGATGAACGATTTCACCAGGACATTGCTGCTATGGAGACTAGGTATCAAGGCAATTGGAGCCCTTCAATGCTTGCTGATTACTGTTGGACTGTGACAAGAGAACCTCATCGATTGACTACAAGAAGCAAGCAAAGAGAGCTTGAACAGCGACTGAATAATGACGGAATGGGTTCAAATGTGCCTTTTTAAAACATGATATGTGAACTTTAAATAATGTTTTTATTTTTTCTATCATTTTATGTTGAAATATCAATTAATTGAGTATGTAACCACAATTTTTATAATGCTAAAGTAGAAAGACTAGTTGTTCACCCCAGAGAATTAAACACGCATACATTATTTGTATTACTGTAATGTAAATTCATCATTTAAAGAAAAACCAGAGCCAATTGGTGAATTTCATTATGATATTTGAAATCAGCATGTCAAAATCAATAAGAAATGGTAGATTTAATTTCTGGTACAAATAACTTTTGAAAATTTGTTGACTAGTGTTATTACTGAGTTGACTTTCCATCATAACATTTCAGTGGGCAAGAGGTTTGCTTGGCGGTGCCCATCTCCTCTCCAAGTATCCTTGCAGGTACATACAAAAATGTACCTGGAGCAGTAACAATAGCCCTCAATAAATCTGTAATGTTTTGAAACACTGTCCGGTTGACACATCACAAAAACCGCCATCTTGTTCACTCGGTAAACACAAACAGCGAACTCACATGACAGGCAAACTTGATGTTTTCATCTTTAAAATACTTATCAACACAATCCAGAAAATGGTTGCATTAATAGGGGCTAACACTAGACTCCAAAACGACGACATGAAATGCACAACACAAAAAGTGCGGCCTACCACGCCGCCATCTTGTATCCATTTCTACTCTATTACTGAACTCGTAACTGTGGGTAACCGATCAATACGGTGCTTAAATGACTCGGGTTTTGAATACTCGGCTTTAGTTTCTCCATCTTTGGTGAAGGCCCACCAGTACATTTGTGAAACAGTAGAAATACAGGGGCGCCGGAAGAGTATAAAACTCATGCTTCTTCCGGATGCGGAAATTGATGTCTCATCCCGATATGTCCGGGGAAAAATCAAAGCCGCAGTTTTAGATGATTTAGTCTAT
>JAMPIV010012420.1:65000-172838 GCA_024509875.1 Oreohelix idahoensis
GGAGCGAACCCGGTACCTTTAGAATTAGAGGAGTACGCCATACCTCTTAGCCACTCCAACTCCCAAACACAATAAAAGATGATCTAATTACAGTAATGTAGCAATGCTATATGAGCGTTAGCTATCAGAGTAAAATGTTTATCTGGTTATAAAGACGTGCTCTATAGTCAGAAGTGTGGCACTGTCGTTTGGTTATAACACATATTCTTATTACAGAAATGCAGCAATATTATATTTACGATATGTAGCCATTAGTAGCAATGTTTTCAGTTTATAATGATGTGATCTATTGTCAGTAGTATAGCAGCGTTTTCTGTTTATAAGTGCATTATCTATTGTCAGTAGTAGTATAGCGATGTATTCTGTTTAAAATGGCGCAATATATTGTATATTTCCTCACATAAATGGACTTCTTACTTACTTAATATATGATTCCTATATATACACACATTGGGATTCTCGCTACGGAGTTGTGCACTGTGCTGAGATCCTCCTTGTGTGAATTGAGGGAGGAGATCGGAGCACTGCTGGAGTTGTCTGTGTGCAATGAAGATAGTCCTTCAAACCAACCCAAATCTATAGTCAGTAGTAGTATCAGGATGTTTTCTGTTTATAAGGGTTCTAGTGTCAGTAGTAGTATCAGGATGTTTTCTGTTTATAAGGGTACTAGTGTCAGTAGTAGTATCAGGATGTTTTCTGTTTATAAGGGTACTAGTGTCAGTAGTAGTATCAGGATGTTTTCTGTTTATAAGGGTACTAGTGTCATTAGTAGTATCAGGATGTTTTCTGTTTATAAGGGTACTAGTGTCAGTAGTAGTATCAGGGTGTTTTCTGTTTATAAGGGTACTAGTGTCAGTAGTAGTATCAGGGTGTTTTCTGTTTATAAGGGTACTAGGTGCAGTAGTAGTATCAGGATGTTTTCTGTTTATAAGGGTACTAGTGTAAAAGCCCGTCATAAGACGGGAATTAAATTCAAAAGCACCAATACCAAACGGCAATTTTACTTATTCAAAAGTATTTTTAAAAACCACTGTGCATCACCACAGTACACGAACTACGTAGCAGCAGCGAGGATCCCAATGTGTGTATACGGGATCACACATTCTATAAATATATTTTTGTGCACACCGTCATTTGCACATTCTTCTTTGGTAAGTGTTACTATCTTTCGGGAGAGTACATATAAGGGAAACAATACAATTAATGTCTAACTTTCAACCAAAGTTGCATTCCTTAGCGTTACGTACTGACAGAAAAAGCTGGGATTTTATATATAGGATGATCTTTTGTCTGTAGTATTATCGCGATGTTTTCTGTTTATAATGACGTAATCTATTGTCAGTAATATCGCGATGTTTTCTGTTTATAATGACGTAACTATTGTCAGTTGTAGTATCGCGATGTGTTATGTTTTTACGGACATGATCTATGGTCAGTAGTAGTATCGCGATATGTTCTGTTTATAAAGGCATATTCTATTGTCAGTAGTAGTATCGCGATGTTTTCTGTTTATAAGGACATGCTCTATTTGCAGTAGTATAAATATGTGTTTTATGTTTATAACGACATAATCTATTGTCAGTTGTCTTGCGGTATTTACTGGTTATAATGATATGATCTACTATCACTAGTGTAAAAATGCTATCTGATTATATAAATATGACTTATTTTTAGTAATGTGTATTGGTTATGTGGATACAGTTCAGTGCCAGTATTGTATTAGTGTAAATTTGGTTATAAGACTATAGTATAACAATGGAAGCAGTAAATGATACATATTTCTTCTTTAGCTCTTCCAGCCTTTCAGACTCTTCTCTCGATGTATCCCAGCTCAGTCGACTTTATCTTGTAACCTTCATTATCGAGACTGATATTTGTAAAGGCAGAGTACTTCCTTGTGTCTTCCTATGTTCAATACATTAGTATTGTTTGTATCTTATCTGGTGGTTGATGAGTGTTTTTTTATTTTAATATTTATTTTAATGATCCAAAAGCCAGTAGGAAGATAAACCATAACAAGATTAGAATAAATGCGGCAGATGATAGCCAGTGTGCACTTGGAGAAACACCTCTACAGTCTGTGGGTTCCTACCTTGACAGCAATACAAAGTTGGAGAAACTGACAGTGACATCAGAATAAGATTATAGACATAAGAGGGGCTTATCTTGGCTTATGAGAATATACGGCAAGCAAAAGTCTTATGAAAAAATAAGAACTGTGAAATCAAATGTGTTGCTCTGTAAAATGGAGAATACCAAAAATGTGTTTTCAGATGTTGTTTAGACTAGCAAAGGCTGTTCTCGCTTTATTCATTCTGTTGTTGATATCTTTATTTGTTCCGCCGTCTGGTGTTACTATGCATCCTAGGTATGTCAATGTGTCTGTCTGTTCCAGATTCTGGTTCCTTATTGTTATCGGCTCAGGATTGCCCACATTGTTATTGTTATTGTTAATCAGAATCGACCTCACTGGACTCCGGGCAAATCCATAGGTGCTCAGTCTCCCTCAGCAACTGTCGAAGAGTATGAATGCTAAAGCACGCTTGTTGTACATACGACTGATGCATCCTCTCTCACGTCCATGTCTGCTAGTCCCACGTTTGATGCCAAACTCCAACAGTCTCAGCCTTGTTGATTCATCCATTGCAGTGTGATTATCTAGCAGACAATCAGTAATTGCCCTTTGTATCTCTCCCTTATCCATGTCCAGTGTCCCCACTATGGGTGCTCTCGAGGCCAGTCTGTCAGCTCTCACATTTCCACGTACCCCTGCATGACAAGAGCAGTAGATGCACCCCAGTTCTTGAAGACTTAAGGATTCTATTGATGTTTTCCATTCCAACCGCAGCCATCCATTCTGAACTTTCCGCAGGATGGCTTGAGAGTATGACAATATAACTGCCCTGGTTGATGGAGTTTCAGACAGCCATCTCAGTGCTGCAGTAACTGCCTTTACCTCCATTCTCATGCTGAAGGTTGTTGTCATGTAGGCTCCACTCTGTTCAGCAACGACCCTGCCCTTTATTCTACTGATTTCTCACCACGCACTACAGACCCATCAGTGTACACAATGGCATCATCATCCCCAGCATGATCACTTATCAGCTCTGTTTTTCCACTGCCCCATGATCTGCACTCTCTGCCAAGGCTAATGATGACATGCTGGTAGTTTATCCAGTTCTACCCTGACTTACTCCATTCTTCCCCTTTGGAAATATTTTCAACCCTGGTCACCTGACCAATCGTAGCCTCTGCCTGTGCCATCCATGTCATGCCCCTCTTTATTCTTGGTCCTTTTAAGTCAGTTACGTTCTCATGTAGGAGGTGTCTTTTGTCGATGGTTACCGGCATATAGGCTTTTGCGTGGGCCATCACATATCTAGATCTAATCGACAGCAATCCGAGCATGTATTTCATTGTCACAATGGGGGGGAGAGGGGAGGGGGAGGGGGTATCACGCGTACAGCCCAAAACTAGTCGCATCCTTTCATTTTGAATGCGTTCCAGTAGTTCACATTGTGAAACTGACAGCGTGAGTATTCCTAGCCCATACTCGATTACTGAAATCACGAGCTGATGATACAGGAGAAACAGTAGTCTCTGTTCCAAGCGCGCAGCAGCCATTGTTTTTAAGATTGCCAGTCCTCGCTTGCACTTCTGTATGATCAGTTCGACATGATACTTGAACGATAGCCCACGATCAAACGTTACTCCCAGATACTTCAGAGTGTCTTGCCTTTAAAATGTTCTGCCCATTGAAAGTGATGTCTGGAATGTCTGCTTTCACTATGGAGTTGTGATTTTTTTTATTTGTAATTATACAAATTTAACTTCGATTTAATCATTTCTAAATGTACTGCATGTTTGTCTCAGTCAATGCACTAAACACACTCTAAACTGAGCTATACCAGAATAATAAGAATTCCCCTGAGTTAATCAGAGGTGGGGGCTTAAACGAGCTCACATACACCATTGCTTAATGCTTCACAAAAGTTGTCATCAGATTCTAGAATTAACGTGCTCAGCCAAATGCAGCATTGTTTTCGCTTATCTGAATATCTTGTGAACAGTCCTTTGTGATAGAAGTGTCATTAACCTTCTATCTACGTATCTGCCAAGAGTAATCTTGTGCGAAGGTAGACACCTTTGAAGCCCATATTATATACTCTTGAGTTTTGGCCACTGTTGGACCACTACTGCAAAGCAGGGGAGGCAATACCGTCACACCCACATCAAAGCTTTTTTTAATTTGTTGCTGTTTCCGTAACGTGATTGTTGTTTACTTAGACAGGGGTGTCGGTCCTGTGCTAAAACCCCCAACCTGGAGTAACAGGATACCAGCTTTAGTCTGACCCCTACCCACGCAGACCTTATCCAGCTTGATAGAACCTGACAGAAGTGAAACTCCCTATGACATAGCACTGGGAGTTGTCAGGGTACTCAAGCCGCCTTACCGCTTCAAGGTATAGGCACCAGTGAAGGCAGATTTCCTTTATAAATCCTATTTATTCCGTGAACTTTTTTTTTTTTTTTTACTTCATTCTCATGCACTGACCCAATCCCCCACACCACCCCAACCATTTTTGATTAATAATTATTTAAACAGTTTCATTTCTTTCTTCCGCCTGTTTCTCTCATTCTTCATTTAGGATACAATGGTTTGTCTAAACACAAGAAGAAGTCTAAACACAAGAAGGAGAAGTCTAAACACAAGAAGGAGAAGTCTAAACACAAGAAGGAGAAGTCTAAACACAAGAAGGAGAAGTCTAAACACAAGAAGGAGAACACAATTTATCTATTCTTCATCATAACCCTTCAGCTCCCCAAGGAGCACAGGCCTTCAGCAAACTGATCCACGTTTTCCTGTCACGTGCCATCAGCTCAAGGTCTTGTTCATGCTCTTCATGTCTGTGTCCTCGTGTTCCTTGGTCTCTCCCTCTACCTCGCTGTCCCTGGGAATGTCAGAATAAGGACTGCCTGGTCTTGCTATTCCCAGGTTTCCTCAGTGTGAGTTCTAATTTCTATCCATCTCCATCGTCTTCTTCTCATCTCTTGTTCCACTGGCATTGTCGGGTTCTTGTCATCAGTTCCACATTAGTGATCTTATCAAACCACTTCAATCCATCTATTTTACACAAGCACCAATTTATGGAAATATGTAGCGTTTTGGTGTTTTTTTTTTCTCTCCCTATTTCATCTATTATGAATGCAAATTATCCATTTCAGGATGGAAATAGGCGTCTTCAGTTCCGGAGAACATGGAGGTACTCATATTGATGCTCCTCGTCATTTTAACCCGAATGGCTACGACCTTAAGGACTTACCACTCGAGCTCACGATAGCGGAGGGGGTGATGATCGACGCTAAAGCTGAGGCTGCCAATAACAGTGACTACGCCCTCACAGTACAGAAGGTATCTGCTCATTCTTGGATCCTTAGCCCATGTTTGACAAAACAGTCAGTGGTCATCACTGTAGCGTGAGGTTTTTATTGGCTCTAGGATCAGTGTAGTACTGACAATACAGAAATAGAATTTCTGCAGGAAAATGGTGAAGTCCCAGTGTCTGAGAGAACTACTGGTATCTCAAATTAGTTACGGCTGTGAATGATCTGATCTCGAAAAATTAGTAGAGAGGAGACAGTCATAAATTGCCACCCCCGCTGTGTAACTAACTGTGATATTAAAGAACAAGGAAACAGATTTTACTTAACAATTATAAAATTGACAAGTCGTTCAAATACAATTTCCTTATTATTTATTTAGTATATACACTATCTACTCTTGTGCTTGTCGTAAATTTATTTTGAGAAAAGTCTTAGAGATAGTGGTCCCGTTCAGAGTGAAGAATGATGGTGAAGGCTCTGTGGTAGTAAAGGGTTTAGAGTAAATAGTTGATTCACAGAGTGCTGGGGAGAGTAAGGACAGACTCTTTTACGACAATCCTTTTTCTCAATTCTACTCCTTAAAAACTCTCCTGGACAAACAATTATTTGCCAGTTTCCAAACACACATGCGCTCACACCAATTTGGTGCTTCAAACACTCGGACGTACGTGGATACAACTATGTTAAACAGATACAGGTAATTTGGGCTTGGGTATTCCAACACAGTACTAAATAAGTTTATGCTGTTTATTATCATTAAAATCACTCACAACATATATCAATTTTACAGGCAAAAATCATAGGTACAGAAAATACAAATAACAAGGTTGGGGGGCGGGGAGGGGGGGTGTATGAAGAATGGTATCCAATATGCCCTTCTCTCTTGAAATAGACAAAGATAACCCCAGTCCAAAGATAGGTAGTTACCAGAAAAATAGGTAATGTAACCCAACAGTAAATTCAATTACTCTGAAAAAGAGGTGTTACAATACTAAGTATGGGTGGTAGAAAAAGTCATGTTATTCTCAACTGTTTTCCCTTTACTAAGCAAAATGAAATGGGGGGGGGGGGTAATAAACAGAGTTATAAAATCCCACTTACAGAAACAATACAGAGAATACGGTAAAGTATTTACCAGATAGGCAAATTAACAAATGGTTGTAAAATAAATCTCATGTCATTCATGCACGCTCGTGATGGCCAACACTCATTTACTCACACACACTTACCGATCGTAGAATCTGGCACTCCATAGAATTATACACAAACATCAATGAAACACTTGACACAGGTAGTGTCTTTCTTCAGTGTCCAGTCCCAGATTATCAGGTTTGTATGGTAGTACAGTCCCGTAATCGCTGGACGGTGAACCTAAGTGTTCTTTGGTTTTTGTTATTTAAAAAGGAAAGTTCTATTGGGATGGCACAGTTTCAGATCCAGGTGGTGAAAATGGGGCGTGGTCTCATTGATTTCGCCGCTGCTGGTAATCTTCTTAATGCATGAGGACAACAAGTGACCGGTGAGGTATGGTTTTTTACTTCGAGGGTTTAAAATCCAGTGAAGAAAAATATGCACAGTCAGTGTTCGGAAGATTTCTACTTTCTTTCGTTAATAGAGCAGTAAAATAATACAAATAGCTCTGGCACTGTTCTTCTCCAGTTAAATTTAATTTAATTGATGATGTGGTTAATTAGTACTTGGGGTTGCTTTCTTTCTGGCAAAAATTTAGATAGCGGAATTCCAACAGAGAATCGCCACAAGATTAAAATTTAACTGTCTCATCTTCTTCTTCTTCTTCTTCTTGCGATCGCATCTTTGATGATTACACCGTCAGACGAGTTCTCATGATGAATTCGACTGTTGTTTGAAGTTCCTCTTTAACTCCATATAGCTTTGAGTTTAGTGTTGAGTCATTGGGCCAGTATATTTTTCTTAACTGGTCATACAGAGGACAGTCCTGTAGAACATGCTCAGCAGTTTGTTCGTTTAATCCACATGTGCACAGTGGTGAAGCAGACAATCGTAGCTTGTGCATGTGTTTATTCAGTTTGTTATGCCCTGTCCTGAGTCGAAAAATAGTTGTCTGTCCCTGCCGGTCGAGAGTGTGATAGTCGTCTTTGGGTTGGTTCTGTTCTCTTCTGATAGTCTGGATAGCTCTCTTTTTCTCAAAGTATGTGACTTCATTATCTTCTTGTTCACATTCTCCTCCCTTTTTTGCAAGTTTATCTGCCTTTTCATTTCCGGGTACACCACAATGAGATGGTACCCACTGAAGTATGGTTCTCTTTTTGGCAGCTACCTTGTTTAGTTCATTTCTCAGATGCGGGAGTTTACCACCCTTGAGAGCTTGCAGGACAGACAGTGCATCTGTGAGGATGACTACCTGGTGGCAGTCAGAGTTGGTGTTATAAATCATATTTGCAGCTTGCTCTAGAGCTTGAACCTCAGCTGTATAGTTGGAACAGAATTTACCAGTGGGAATGTGCCTAGTCTCATAGTGGTTGTCAGGATATGAGATAAAGATACCGGCACCTCCATTCCTAACAGCATTAGTTGCTGATCCATCTCTATAGGCATGTATCCATGATTGATCGGGATAGCTTTCTTGGATCATACTCAATGTAGCAGTTCGTTTTTGCAGATCATTATACTCACATCCACTTGTGAGACCACTGACTGTTGTATTAATTTGGAGGGCACTGCTGGCCTGCTCCCATGGTACAGGGTATAGGGTGGGCTTCAGTGGTGTTGTCTTCATGGATAGGTCTTCTTGATGCTGTCTTATAAGTCTTTTCCCCCGATGCACAAAGCTGCTACGCTTTAGACGTCCCAATGCCAGATCATCTAGTCTTGCCTTCATTGGGTGCATTGGCATACTGTTGTACTTTTCCATCTGGATCATGGTTTTTGTGTCTCTTCTATGGGACAATGTCTGTTTAATCCAGCAACCTTCTGCATCTCTGTTATTGGTGTAGTTTTCATGGCTCCTGTAATGAGCCTGAGAGCTTGATTTTGCACCTTGTCCAAAGACTGCAGATGTGAGTTAGCAGCTGATGACCATGCTGCTGAGCTAAACTCTAAGTGTGGTCTTATTACTCCATTATAAATCTTCTTTAGATTTCGTTCATTTGCTCCCCAGTTGGTACCTGCTAATTTTCTGAGTATGCCTAGTCGTCTTCGGGCCTTTCCTTCTGCATTTTCAATATGCTTATTCCATGTAAGCCTTTGGTCAAATGTCACCCCAAGATAGGTGGGGTAGCTTTCTTCCTTGATCACGGTTGTCCCTAGGTGTATGTTAGCTGATTTGTCCTTGGGGGCGAGGGAGAACAGTGTTGTGGAGGTTTTGTCTGTGTTTATTGTGATAAGCCATTTCTCTGCCCATGACACTAGCATGTCTGCTGCCCGCTGCATTCTATAATTTGCTGTGGTGACATTTTCATCAGCGCACCAGAGTACTAGGTCATCTGCATATAAGGCAGCTTTAACTCCTGCAGGGAGATCTTTCACCAGGTCATTGATGTAAACAAGGAAGAGTGTTGGGGAAATTACTCCTCCTTGAGGTACCCCCTGATGGAGCAACACTTTTCTGCTCTGCAGACCGTCAAGAGTGACTCTAGTTCTCCTGTTATGCAAGTATGACTGGATCCATTTCATCATGATGCCTTGGATTCCACTTCTCCTAAGTTTTGCAATGAGGCCATCTTTCCACACCTTGTCAAAGGCCTGCTTGAAGTCGACCCAGATCGTTAGGACCTTTTTCTTCTCCTGGAAGGCATCTTCTATTGCTTGAGACAAGTAAGTAACTTGGTCTTCTATACTGTAGCATTCTCTAAATCCAGCTTGTTCCGGCACCAGGATCTGCTCAGACTCTAAATACCATTTCAATCTGTGGTTGACTATTCGCTCCATAGTCTTCCCAACACAGCTTGTGAGACTGATTGGCCGGTAACTTGCAGCCTCGGTCTTACATTTCCCTTTCTTTAGTATGGGTAATTGTGATGGCTTCTCTCCATACTTGGGGTACCGTTCCTTTCAACCAGCTGTGGTTGAATATCTCAAGCAGTTTTTTGTCTTTGCTGCTGAGCTCAGATTTACTAGCATTTCGTTGCTGATTTTGTCTGGGCCGGGTGACTTTTGAAACTTAAGCTTGGAAATAGCCTTCTGTAGTTCTCCTAGTGTGATGGGTTCCCTCATTGGGGCAGGAGTATCTGTCTGTCCCATGGTTGCCAGTATTTCTTTTCTTATCTCTCTCTGATGGTCTATGTTAATGGGTAAGTTGCTTTCTGAACTGTATCTTCTAGCAAACAAGTCTGCAGCTTGTTTTCCTCTGAAAAGTTTGCCACCTTCATCCAATGTGATAGTCTGCCTTGGTGAGGAATGCTCTTCATTTAGAGACTTGACTAATCTCCAAAGTTTCCTGCCGTCTTTCTCAAGGTTCAGCGATGCCGTTTTAGTTCTCCAGCTTTTCCGCTTTTCTTCTAGCTTTGTTCTCTGAAACTCTGCTACAGCCTTTTTCCATTTGTTGTGAGTTTCAAGTGAAGGCTGAGACTCTGCGTCCTTTCTAGCCTTGTCCATAGCTTCCTGACGTTTCTTGGAGTGTGCTGGACCAGTATGGTATGTAGTTACGCCGGCATCCTTTGGGAATGGTTTTCTTTTGCAGCTTGTAGTATGCATCTGTTGAAGTCTTTTACCACTTCATTAATGTCTCTGTTCTGTACCTTGAGGGTAGACAGCAGCGTGTTCACCTGATGCCTGAATAAACCCCAGTTGGCTTTTTTGTAGTTCCATCTTGTAATGGCTGGGCCTGTACTGAGAGTTGCACTCTGGACAGTAAGAAAGATTGGGCGATGGTCCGCTTCCCCCTAGTTGGTCTCCTACTTCTCTACTAATAGATCCAGCTATATCTGGTGTGGAGAAGGCAAGATCTGGTGTTGAGGTTGTGTGCCATCCTCTGGAGTAGAAGGTAGGAGTATCTGTGGCATTATTGACTAGGATTAGGGAGTGATCATCTTGCCAAGTTTCAACCTCTTCACCTCTGTGATCCAGATGGTTATAGCCCCCAGCTCTGGAGTGGCTATTAAAGTCTCCAACTGCTATAAAGTTGGTGGCTGGTACCTGTATAGAGCTGAGACTCAGGGGTTTGTTGTTCGGACAGTAATAGTTCAGGAGTTCTATTTCCATCTTGTCTACCTTTATCTGCAGCAGCTGATATTCTGCTCCATCCATGAAGGTTTTCCTTTCGTGTGCAGGAATGTTATTCCTTACAAGAGTAAGTACTCCTCCTTTTCGTCTATCTTGTCTGTCGGATCTGAAGCATTGATATCCCCTTATTTTAAAGGTTTGATCTGCTTTCAAGTGAGTCTCTTGGATACAGCAAAACACTGACTTGCTTCTCATACAAGATGTTTTCCAGCTCTGTCTTTTTGCTGTATCCAGCCTGCTTGCTGTTCACTCCCTCTGCATTCCAGTGCATCATGACAAGTGGCACTCTGGGTTTCTCTTTTTCTGTTTTGTTTTGGTCAGTAGTTCTCCTCCGCCGTCTGTTGACTCCACAAGACGGTCTAGAGGGTCCTCCAGTAGCTGAGGGTGGGCTCTGTCGAGGCTCAGAGCCCGGCACTGCACCTGCCTGGTGGAGCTCCACAGGGCGAGCACCAGAACGAGATTTATTTGACGGTGTACTCTCCATAGAAAAAAAAAAGCGAGTTGCATGATACTGTGGTTTCCGGTGCGCCTTCTGGCCCAGTATCTACGACTTTAGCACCTGTTCAACGGGAGAGTGGGCTCATCCCTAATCTGTTTATGTTCCCAGTAGTAGACTATTCGCAAGCAGCCTGGGGGTGTCACTGCTCTGCGCGGACCTTGTTTACCGAGGCGGCGTCCGAGCTCGTATGGTGAAAATATGGTTGCGTTATCTTCAAAATAGCCCTGTCTTTCCCGTGTTTTTTGCTTTTCTGCCATCCTGCAACTTTGAGTTAGGGAGTTCTGAGCTCCAGTCTCTTTCCCAGGCATTTTATCCTGGCCTGGCACGCATACAGAGGACCCCACTTCTGGTTCTAAGTTAGCAGTTGGGGATAGGTGGGGTAGCACACTGTGCATTCCCCGTCATCCAGGGGGCTCTCCAACTATGCAGAGCTTGCACAATGCTGTGCTCTGGTTCTGGGCTCTCCCAAGGAATCCTCACGTCCTGCACAGAGCCACTTCCCGATACCCACCACCTGCCAACCCTCCATTGTAGAAATCTCCTGCATGCGGCCATCCAGTCAAGAGCCAGTATTAAGTCTGGTGCCCAAGTGATCCCCCCAAGCTCAGTGTGCAATGCTGGGTTCTCATCATGCTGCAACACAGGAGGGATTGTGATGCTCAGCCATCTCTCTCAATTCTGCACCGATAAGTGACATCGGGGACTTAACTTTGCCTCAGTACTGGGAGGCCCCGTTTCCGGGTACACCACACTCAGCCAATTGAGGCAACGGTCGCCATGGGCGTGATAGACGACAAACAGTGAAGAATGAGGCAAGAAAGCATTTAACCCATGAAGTGGGGGTGGATTGGTGCAGACCAGAGCATGTACCACTCGCCGGTGGGTTCTGCATCTACACCTATAGGGTTCCACCCACTCCTCAGCCCATTTAGTCTGGCCCCTCACCCAGGACCTGTCCAGCTTGGGTGACCCTGCCAGGAGTAAAACTCCCGCCGGCATAGCTCCCGGGATCATTGAGGCGCTCAAGCTCTCCAACCACGGCAAGGTAGGCTTACATGTGGAGAGACTGTCTCATCAAATTCTGGAGGTTTTAAAATCCGAGTCGGTAGGACTCTATACAATGTTTTTTGCTGGGATCAAAGGTTCTGATCACCCTATATAAAAGATAGAAAACATGTAATTCATACCGAAAATCAAATAACATTCTAAAGCGCGATAAATTTTACCGTTAAGACTATTATATACACTCGCGTATTTAATTATATATTTTAAGAAAACACTTCGCGAGTTTAATGGTTAAAACATATATCTATATATAGAACTTAACTTAATTCATTAGTTATAAATTCCTTCGCGACTTTAAAAGTTAATTAAAGCATTTAAGCATCTATTATCTTTGGAAATAATATAATAGATATATAATTAAATTTACAGCTGGAACTTTTGAGATAGGTTAAATTTAATAGATTTAAATCAACACAAAATCCAGTGAAATAAAAATGAATGAACTAGACAAACTTTCTCCCCTGGTTGGAGTTCTCTCTCTTTTGCAGCTTTGTTGTATCTTTTAGCATGTTTAGCGCGGGCTTTCTTAAGGTTGGTCGTAGCTAGATCCCATCCTAGCTTTAGCCTTTCCTTGAGCTCAGTTACATACTTGCTTGCAGAGACGACTGTCTCGTCAGCCTTTTGGTCTGTCAGGGACCGAAGTAAGGCTTCTAGTGGCCCCTTAATAGGTCTGCCAAATAAAAGTGTAGCTGGCGCGAATCCCGTAGACGCTTGGGGAACCTCTCTGTAGGCGAATAAGGCAGTTGATATATATAGGTCCCAGTCTTCCGGTTTCTCCTGACCCAGCTTACGTAACATCATGGTGAGGCTGCCGTTAAAACGTTCCACGAGCCCATTTCCGGCCGGATGGTAGGGACTTGTGTGGATACGTTTGGCCCTCAAGATCTCAAAGATCTCCTCCATTAACAGGCTACGGAATTGGGATCCATTGTCCGTCAAAACTTGTTGAGGGAATCCCAACCGTGTAAAAATTTGCACGAGGGCTTCTGCGACATGCTTGGAATCTGTGCATGTTAGCGGTATAGCTTCGGCCCACATAGTGCAAGTGTCGACTAAGGTCAGGATGAACCTGTTCCTTCTTTTGGTCCTTTCCAGGGGTCCAATGATGTCGACAGCAACCCGTTCAAATGGAGTACTTACTATTGGCATTTGCCCCATAGGTACTGCGGGTGTCAAGTGCTTGGGTGCTACCCGTTGGCACTGGGCGCAGGATTTCACATACCTGATAATGTCAGAGTTCATTCCTGGCCACCAATAGTGGTTTTTTATTCGCTGAATAGTGGCGTTTTGTCCCATATGTCCGCTAAAGGGAAGAGAGTGCCCCATTTCCAAGATCTGGCTTCTGTACTGCGTCGGTACTAGGAGCTGGTTATTCCCTGTATCAGGGTCGCCCGTTCTACGATACAATACGCCATCCTTAGAAAAGATGTCTCCGTGGTGTCTGGGGTCCTTAGCCATGGGCAGTTTTCTAAAGCATGGCTCCAGAGTAGGGTCCCTTTGTTGCGCCTCCTTCAGTTCGTTCGGCAACAAATTTGGCGCAGGCTCCCTCTCCTTCTTAGTTTGCCCTCTTGTGGTTACCGCTGCCACAATCGGCTCCTTAGGTCTCCCAATAAACACGTATCTACATCCCAGGATAACGGGGTAGATAGGATCATCCATTATGGCCGCTTTAATAACACCTCTGACAAAATCAGAGTGTATTTCTACCAGTTCGATAGGAAGCGTTCTGGGTGCATCACTCTTGAAAACTCCACATAGTTTGACGGTTTCCTCTGTCTCCTGACCTGGTTTGACTAGGTGCCTGGCGACAATACAACTAAAACTTAATCCAGTGTCAAAGAGACAAGTAGTTGAGGTACTATTCAAAATTACAGTTCCTCGCGTTGAGGGTCTGTCCCCCTGTTACGGGCTCTCCGGGACCCCAGTATATTCTGGGTGCTTCGATGACTTCTAGTATTTGTGGATGACCAAGTTATTATATGCGTATTCAGTTTATAGAGTCAAAGTCCCTCGGGTTCTTATCACTTTTGTAGGATTCCGTAATACTGTCCGTTGGTATCGATAATGTCTGCTTTAACCCTTGTGATACATTCTGTGCTGAACATGTTTCATATTAAATATTCGACCCTTGACTGACCTGTATTAGTCTCTTGTCTTATTGATTATATTGGCAGTGTGAGATGCAGCGGGTTAAGACATTAATCATCACTGGTCATGATCAGTTGAAGATAAATAGCATTTAACTCAACTCCGAATACGACAGTTGATAAGACTGTGATTTTGACGACTCAAAATATTTAATTAGTAATTTCATACCATGAGCAGACACCAACTACATGAGAACAAAAGTCACATCACATTCATGTACGATCTGTAAGAGTTCTCATTAGTTCATAAACACATGTTCACAATCTCTATCTAGAGTTCTGGTTAGAGGTCAGTTCCTTTTAACGGCCAATGTCCTTTGGCATAAATTCAGAGGTTAACTAGACTTAACTATCCTGCTACTTCTGCAATACACTTATTATGCTAGGCTTACGTCTACTGCTAGTCGTTTAATATCCGTTACACTAGGCTTACGCTTGCCGCTAGCTGTACAATATCCATCTATACTAGTCTTACACTATTGCTAGTAACATAATGTTCCTTTGGCATACCACGCCAGGCTAATCTGCCATAATTATGCAAACTGCGTTATTCATACGACGACTTACGTTTAGTTCAAGAAATACACTGCTCAAATGGCTTCCCAGCCACACAATTAAAAAGTGGACAACGCCACACACTTTCCAGTGGTTATACCACACAATATAAGTGGCAATGGCCACACTTCTGAAACACACACACTGCCCTTCGGGTCAAAACCCACAAGTCGAATGACGTTATAAAGACATACGCGTCATGCATAGTGATATGCATACTACGTCGTTAATATATATTCAATTGCGATGTTCCACGGTGCAGCAATCCGAGTTGGCCAAACTCAAATGCTTGCACACATGCAACAATCATCGACATCGGTCGATGAGATATATCTCTATTCGTTTGAGGTGTTCCATGATACAGACACTCGGATCGAGCTCAAATCCAAATGTCTGTAAGCATGAAACAATCATCGACATCAGTCGCGTAGATATAATCATTTGAGGAATGCGCCATGCTGTAGACATGAAGCAATCCTCAACATCATCCCCCCTCACTTCCAAACGTGACACTTGTGGCACGGATGATAGTGATGGAGAAGACGCCCGTCTCCCGAACATATCAATATTAGTACTACCTACTTATAACAACTATGATAATCATTAAGTAGACACATTAAATTTTATAACATTAATAATAGCACTTGTCAACATGGTGACTAAAGAGTTAATTCAATTTCTTCTCAGAGACGTTGCGCGATAAAAGATCTGCCAAGTTATTGTCTGATCCAGCAATAGGCAGGATCGTAAATGAAAATTCTTGAATCAACAAATACCATCGGTGTATTCTAGCGTTACGCATAGTTCTAGCTGTTATGTAAGTAAGAGGACTATGGTCTGTCATAATGTAAAAGTGCGTGCCGATGAGATATCTTGACAGCTTCTCCAGGCACCAGACGATAGACAGGAGCTCACGTTCACCTGTCGCATACTTCTGTTCAGCCGGAGTCAGTTTCCTCGACACATAGAAACATGGATGGAGTGTTTCCTTGTAACATTGCAGCAAACAACCACCCATGGCGCAACTCGAGACATCTGATTGAATTATAAATGGAATACGTATATTCGGTAATAACAAAATAGGTGCATTACTAAATAATTTCTTAATTGTTACCAAAGCGCTTTCGCAATCTTTGTCCCAACGTACCTTATTAGGACTACCTTTGGTCAACAGTGCGGACAAAGGTGTAGATAGTTGTGCGAAATGCGGGATGAATTTATGGTAATAGTTTATCAAGCCTAAAAGGCTTCTAACTTGTTTCTTAGTTGAAGGGGTAGAAATCTCTAGAATTCTTTTGACTGTATTGTCGTCAGGATACAGTTTGTGGTTACCTATGCGGTGACCAAGAAAAGAAATTTCCTGACAACCAATTTGGACCTTTGAAGGTCGCACAGTCAAACCATGCATACGTAACGTATGTAGAAGGGAAGTTAAACCATCAATATGGTCTTCCCACGAGTCATGAAATAGGCAGATGTCATCGATGTACGTGATGACATCTTTACGATCGCCAAGAAGGCGGCGCATCATGCGCACAAACGTCGCTGGCGCATTCACTAACCCAAAACACATATAATTCCATTGGTAGAGCCCAAAAGGAGTTGTGAAAGCTGTGTAAGGTTTGGCATTTTCGGCAAGAGGAATTTGCCAGTAGCCTTTAGAGAGATCTAGTTTGCTAAAGAAGGTAGCATTAGATAATTCTGATAAAAGATCATCTAAAAGAGGCATAGGCTCACCGTCTGTGATTGTAATTTTGTTCAATCGCCTAAAATCAATACAAATACGTAAAGAATCATCCTTCTTTTTAACTATCACCATTGGGAATGCATATGGTGATTCCGAAGGAGATATCACACCTAAACGTATCATCTCTTTTAACTCTTTCTCCACCCTATCTTTGTGGTGTAAAGAAATAGGATAGGGTCTAAGTTTGATAGGTTTATAATCAGTAAGAGTAATATCATGGGATATAAGCGATGTCTGACCTGGAAGGTCGGTGAGAACATCATTGAAAGAAATAAGAATATCCCGAACTTGATCTTGTTGTGACGAAGACAGTGAAGAAGAAATAGTCACGTCTTTCCAAGATTCCGATGATTGCAAAGAAGGTAGTTGAAATTGTAAAGGGATAGACGAAGAAGTAGTATCTTCTTCATGAACAACTGCAAAAGAAGCAGTATGATGTGAAGAATCATCAATAGAGTTAATGACAGGAATTAATTCCTGTGGTCTTTCAACTGCTAATTTTAGCATGTTGACATGGAAGGTTTTGATTTTACCTCTAACGTTTACCGAGTAGTCAACATCTGTGACTTGTTTGATAATATCAAATGGACCTTGCCATGATATCAGTAATTTGTTATCGTTATGAGGTAGCAACAACCAAACTTTTCCCCTGGTTTGAATGATCTTAATATTCTCTTTTGATTATGTAATAATCTTGATCGTTGAGTGGCTGATTTTATACTCTGGGATGCATAAGTGCACGCATCGATGATTCGTTGTCGGAGATCAATCACTAACTCGTAGCTGTTTCGAGTGGCTGTATCAATTGATGCTCCAATCAACAAATCCTTGAGTATCATCATTGGTCCGCGAGGATTCGAACCATAAACCAATTCGAACGGAGACCATCCCGTGCTCTCGTGAGGCACTTCACGAAAAGCGAAGAGGGCCGCCGGCAGAAGCCGATCCCATTCACGAGGGCATTCTTCAGTTATCTTAGATAACATCAGTTTTAGAGAGCTATTTGTAGCGCTCGCACACACCGTTTGATTGAGGCCTATACGCACTACAAAACGAGTGGTGTGAACAGATAGCATGGATTCTAAATCCCTCATAATGTTGGAAGTAAATTGTGATCCTTGATCTGACAATATATCCTCCGGAAAACCGATTCGACAAAATATCGAAAATAATGCATCAGACACGGATGCAGTTGTGATGGTTTTCAACGGTATGGCCTCTGGCCAACGCGTGCAAAGATCTACGCAAGTTAAAATATAACGAAATCCATTATTTGAAACAATTGATAACGGACCCACTATATCTACTGCAATCTTTTTGAAAGGTCTCTCAGGCACGTCTGTAATCTGTAAGGGTGCCGTATGGAACCTGCCCTTACGTGCTATACCTTGGCATGTTGTACATGATTTGCAGTATAACTTTGTATCTTTATTAACCCCAGGCCAATAAAATTGTGACGTAACACGAAACAATGTTCTTTTGATCCCCATATGCCCTGCCATAGGGGAGTCATGACCTGTTTGTAGGACCAATGGTCTGTATTCTTTAGGTACTATCACTTGATGTATAATTGTTTTGCCATCATCATAATATCTAGTGAGTATTGATTTCTTTATCTTGAACCATTGTTTAGCCCCTCTTGTGTATTTAATAGTTTTTTGTTCTGCTCGGCTAAACAATCCTTGTAAAGTTGGGTCACTCTTCTGTTTTTCTGCAAAAACAGAAGGTGAAACAGTGCCAACTTGAGACATAATTGTATTCATAATAGGAGGAGGTGGTGTAGCCATGTCCGTAGCTAACTGTTGTGCTCTCGTTACAACAGCATTTGCCACCTGTGGGTGAGATTCAACCCACATTGCAATCTCCTCAGGAGTGCAATCTTTAACTCCTGGTATGTTTCCTATTATAATTTCAGTTATGGGTGCTCTCAAGCCGCAGGCATAGACAGTTCCTGTGTAAAAAGGAGTATCAATATATACTCGTGCCACAGGGAAAGTTTCTATATTCCCACCAAATGTGACACACTTAACTGATTTGCCTGTAAAAGCAGAGGGCTCGATAAGCGAGTGCTTAATGCCTATCGTTGAGGACCCTGTGTCCCGCAAAACTCTCACTACCTTACCATCCAATATTCCGGGATGAAATGTAAGATAACCGACATTTACACATGCCGACATTGTTGGCATACAATGACCACAATCAAGTGTAATTGTAGACTTTAATTTGTTTTTCGACTGACACTCGTAACATGTATCATTCATTACCATACATGCGTTCGCATGATCATTATCATCATTACCTTTTTCCTTTTTAACACTGCAACTATTTGCATGTCTCTGTTTATTTTTGTCTCTCGACGGAGATCTGGCATTACCTTTGTTATTATTGAATGACTTTTTATTGCTATAATAAAAATCAGTAGAGTCATCCTTCCTGGCATCTCTACCATAAGATGATCTCTGTTTATAGTATCCTTTTTGATGTGAACCATCATAATCCCTGCCTCTGTGATACCCACGATCATGAGGTGAATATCCTCTATAACCTCGTCGATATGAATTCGAAGGAGAGCGATGACGACGGAAGTTATAAAAACCTCTGTCGGATTGATAATAATCTGAACGACAACGTCCATCAAAGCTCTTCGATCGAGGTCTGTGATCATGTTGTGCCACGCACACAGGCATAGGATCTCGAATAGTCGATCTATGAAGATCTTTATTCTGATGTGCGGTTTGATACTGTCTTCCGAGTTTTTCATACTCATCGATAGAATTAGGATGTCTTTCCTGTAAAAATGCTTCTAATTCAGTGCTGCATGCGGATAAAACTTTATCTCGCAGCATGAGATCTATAACACCTTCATATGTTTTATTTATACCAGATAGATCAATCCATCTGCTAAGGAAATGTTTAATAGATGCAATGAATTCACCAAAATCTGCATCCTTGCTTGGTTTAGCAGCATGAAAGCGATCTCTGAATCCAGACTCAGTTAACTGGAAACGTCTTAGTAATACCTCTTTTACGACATCGAAATCGCTTCTGCTCTTTTCATCAAGACTCATGAAACATTTAAGTGAGTCACCAGTCAAAAAATCAAGTAAAAGACTGCTCCATCTTTCCTTGGGTATGTTCAGAGCTGTGACCTTGATGATGAATCTAGATATAAAAGAGTCAACACAATCGCGAGTCTGGTCAAAATGTGGCATTTTTAACTTAGGATAAAAAATATTTGTAGCAGCCGCAGTCTTAGTTTGTTCAGACTGCACTTTAGCTAATTCTAAAGCTTTTTTCTTTTTCTGCATGAAGTTTTAATGTTTCCATTTCCATGGCATTTTTATGTGCTTGATCCAGTTGCATAAGTTCCATTCTCCTTAATTCCATTTCTTTATCTTTTTGCTCTCTGCCTTTCCCTCGTTGCCTCTCGAATTCTCTGTCTTTTTCTTGTTGAGCTAATTCTTTATCTCGTTGTGCCATTCTTTCCTTTTCAAATTCTCTGTCTTTTTCTTGTTGAGCTATAGTCAATCGTTCTAATTCCAATTTCATGGATATTTCTTTTTCCTTCTGAGCCATCTCTTTTTCTTTCATTTCCCTTTCTTGGGTTAATTCAAACCTCCTAAGCTCATCAGCTCGTTTAGTCATTTCGCGCTGTTCCATTCTTTCCAGACGCGATAAATATTCATCATATTTCGTATCTGCAAAACTTTGTAGTTCCGCCCCTGATTTTCCATAATTTTTACCAATATCAATGAATTCCTGTAGTGTAGACATGATAATAGGTTTCTGAGTACCTTCAATAGTCTATAATATACACCAGGACTATAGAACTCACTATAATATGTACATGAATATATTAATCAATAACAAACAAGTTCGGAGAACATGTGACAAAGACAGTGAAAACAATCAAATGATTTACAATGAAATGATTTTTCAATTATACGACAACACTTTACACTTATAAAGTAAATAAAGGAGACTTATACTCAGTAATCAGTAAAAGAAAGAAAAGAATTTACATCACAAAAATATAACAAGACAAGTCGTCTTAGACAAACGTGTAGACAAAGAAGTTTTAGATCACACACACGACAACGATTGTCAACAGTACTGAAATTAGGTTATGTAAATAAAGAGGACGTAATTCAATTGACGAGACTGCTAAGTACACAAAATATGGTTATAATGCTAACTGAAGAAACATTTATTTCCTGACTCAAAAGAAAAAATATAATCAGTCAGATCCTCAGTAAGCAAAATAAGCATGTAAATCTAATAGAAGTTAACATTCACTGAAGCTTTCCTGGGAAAATTCCAGTCAATATTAAACAATACGAATATACGAAAATACGAAAAACATGAATGGGGGAACACAGATGATAGTAAAAAGTAAGTAAAGTGATGATGAACTGTAGACCAAAGCTAATGCAAGGACAATATGATAATGTTCAAGCGCCCAAGTAAAATCAAGAACTTATCTGTTTAGTTGTCCCTCTGAGAAATACATGAATGCATGTAATTCTAATCCAAGTGTCTTCAACAGCTGAGGTCCATTGATGGTAGACCTTGACCTTCGCAGCAGGGTAAACCGTTTGAAAGTATTGCTTCGGTCTTCGAACGTAGTTTCTTCAATCGATCTGCGTCGCAGTCTCAGATGAATTTGATGAAGAGATACATTCTCCACTGGTTCAAGTTCTTGAGTGGAAGATTACCGTTCTATCTGCGTGAATCAGTCTCTTTGGTGGAAGAAAATTCGGATTCTCAGCAATGTTGTCTGCTAACGTTTGACGGCATGAATGTAGTGACGTCACTTTCTGTTCTGCGCATTTCAGTTGCCGGTTAGGCTTGAAAGAATGATTTTGTATTTAAACGTTCATCATCAGTTTAACTTTCTTCGATACTTGAAGGGGGGGGGGGGGGGAATCCCTTATTCACGAAATCCAGACACTTTCTGACACCAGTATGTTACGGCGCTCTTCCGGGACCCCAGTATATTCTGGGTGCTTCGATGACTTCTAGTATTTGTGGATGACCAAGTTATTATATGCGTATTCAGTTTATAGAGTCAAAGTCCCTCGGGTTCTTATCACTTTTGTAGGATTCCGTAATACTGTCCGTTGGTATCGATAATGTCTGCTTAACCCTTGTGATACATTCTGTGCTGAACATGTTTCATATTAAATATTCGACCCTTGACTGACCTGTATTAGTCTCTTGTCTTATTGATTATATTGGCAGTGTGAGATGCAGCGTGTTAAGACATTAATCATCACTGGTCATGATCAGTTGAAGATAAATAGCATTTAACTCAACTCCGAATACGACAGTTGATAAGACTGTGATTTTGACGACTCAAAATATTTAATTAGTAATTTCATACCATGAGCAGACACCAACTACATGGGAACAAAAGTCACATCACATTCATGTACGATCTGTAAGAGTTCTCATTAGTTCATAAACACATGTTCACAATCTCTATCTAGAGTTCTGGTTAGAGGTCAGTTCCTTTTAACGGCCAATGTCCTTTGGCATAAATTCAGAGGTTAACTAGACTTAACTATCCTGCTAGTTCTGCAATACACTTATTATGCTAGGCTTACGTCTACTGCTAGTCGTTTAATATCCGTTACACTAGGCTTACGCTTGCCGCTAGCTGTACAATATCCATCTATACTAGTCTTACACTATTGCTAGTAACATAATGTTCCTTTTGGCATACCACGCCAGGCTAATCTGCCATAATTATGCAAACTGCGTTATTCATACGACGACTTACGTTTAGTTCAAGAAATACACTGCTCAAATGGCTTCCCAGCCACACAATTAAAAAGTGGACAACGCCACACACTTTCCAGTGGTTATACCACACAATATAAGTGGCAATGGCCACACTTCTGAAACACACTGCCCTTCGGGTCAAAACCCACAAGTCGAATGACGTTATAAAGACATACGCGTCATGCATAGTGATATGCATACTACGTCGTTAATATATATTCAATTGCGATGTTCCACGGTGCAGCAATCCGAGTTGGCCAAACTCAAATGCTTGCACACATGCAACAATCATCGACATCGGTCGATGAGATATATCTCTATTCGTTTGAGGTGTTCCATGATACAGACACTCGGATCGAGCTCAAATCCAAATGTCTGTAAGCATGAAACAATCATCGACATCAGTCGCGTAGATATAATCATTTGAGGAATGCGCCATGCTGTAGACATGAAGCAATCCTCAACACCCCCTCAGGTTGAGAATCACTGACATTGACTCTACCTTGCGAGGCTGTATGCAAACATCCGATGCGGTTGGGCCCGGTCTGCTTGCCGTGATCAGACGTCCCTGGTGTAGGGGTCTTCCCTTTTCCTTGACCTTGGTGGCCGCGCTGCCACGTAGGCTTGGTGGGTTGATCAGAATTGTTGTTTGGGGGAAATCCGGTTTTGTAGAATTTCGATTTTTCCTGGGGAGGTCTCTGGGTATTATTTTCTCGTTGGTTATAATTCTGAGAGGAATTTGAGGAATAGGATGACTGCTCTAGATTTTGTTTACGAGATGGCTCATCTGTGGGTTTACGATTAGTGCTGGGAAGTTCGGTCATTGCATTGGTATAGCGTTCTGCCTTATTGAGGATGTCCTCAAGCCTGACTGCGCCCTGTTCAGCCAAAAATCTACGGGTTTCGTTTGACAAAGTTGACTTTATCTGTTCCACAAGAACAAGTTCAAGTAGTCCCTCATATGTAAGAGGTAATTCAGATAATTCAATGCACTTTGTCAAATAGCCCGTGAGACGTGAAGAGAACTGGGGAAAAGTTTCCGTGCTCTCTTTTCGGCTGTTTCTGAACATTTGCAGAAATTTTCGGGCGGTCATCTCAAACCGCTCTAGCAAGGCCTTCTTTAGCATGTCGTAATCATGTTGGTTGGTTCCCAGCTTTGTGTACACGTCATAAGCACTACCTTTTAATGACGTTGAGAGTTTAAGTGACCGACGTGAACTCTCTAACCCATACAGATTTGCGAGCCTCTCGAATTTTTCTAGGAAGGTGTCAATTTTCTCATTGGGGCTAGGAAAAGACTCTAAAGCAAAAGACATTGCAGTTAATTGGGCAGATTGAGTGCTGGAGAGATCCGTTGACTTAGACTGGGGCGAAGACGGCTCTCCGTTATTCGAAGTAGAGGCGCCCCGACTCTCTAAAGCCTTAAGCGCCAGTTCGTGCTGTCTCTCCCTTTCTCTTTCCCTGCGATCTTCCATCTCTGCCTGAATTTTCCTATGTTCCAATTGACGCTCGTCCGCTTCTTTCTTCCTAGCTTCTGTCCTCTCTTCTGCTTCCTTCTTCTCTGCTTTATCCTGTGCTTCTTTCCTCTCTGCTCTCTCTTTCTCTTCTTTCTTCTCCGCGTCATATCTTTCAAGTTCCCTGTTGATAAACGCATTCGCGGCTTCTCCCTCTAATCCTGTCTCCCTCGCCTCCAGTCTCAACATGGATCTCAACTGAACCCTTTCTGTCATGTTAAAGAACTGGATGCTACTAAGACTAGAGAATAGTAAGAAAAACACAGGGAGGGAAAAAACTCAAAGCCGCTACGAGAAAAAACACAAAGTATAAATTTACTTATGATACCTCCTATCTTGAAATGTGCTAACTTATCGCTGCTATTACCTGTCACTTAAGACTCTTATTGCAGACGACTATGCCACGTTAATGGTAAGTTAAACACTAGAACAAAATCTACTTTTACTAATATTAGAGAAAAATTTATATTAAAACAATTTAAAGGAAAAAAAATTTTCCCTAAAATTTTAATTCTCCGCCACAAAACTCCGCCCTCTGAAGTCAGTTTATGAGAAGAGACGTTGTTAACTAGACTCAAAAAGTCAGAACAAGGCGTCTTTAGCTAAGCTCAACTCTAGTAACTTCAAAAACCTTTAGTGACTGTAAAACCAATCACGCAATCCCAGCAAATCTTATAAAGAAAAAATTCAATTTTCTCTGCCAGAGAATAAAAAACTTAACGAATTTATGGTTATCCGTAAATTCTACTGCTGTGGAAAGAAAACAACCTGTAAATATGCTGTAAGGACGACCCAAATACTAAAAGGCGTTGTCTAGGGGTGTAATTATTTTTATTTATTTCCTAATTCACAAAGACACTCACTCACACTCTATCTAGACAGACCCAGATTTAAATCAGACTCAAAATTATCCCGGCGAGCCAGCCATTTACTGTCGTAAATTTATTTTGAGAAAAGTCTTAGAGATAGTGGTCCCGTTCAGAGTGAAGAAATGGTGAAGGCTCTGTGGTAGTAAAGGGTTTAGAGTAAATAGTTGATTCACAGAGTACTGGGGAGAGTAAGGACAGACTCTTTTACGACAATCCTTTTTCTCAATTCTACTCCTTAAAAACTCTCATGGACAAACAATTATTTGCCAGTTTCCAAACACACATGCGCTCACACCAATTTGGTGCTTCAAGCACACGGACATACGTGGATACAACTATGTTAAACAGATAGGGGTAATTAGGGCTTGGGTATTCCAACACAATACTAAATAAGTTTATGCTGTTTATTATCATTAAAATCACTCACAACATATATCAATTTTACAGGCAAAAATCATAGGTACAGAAAATACAAATAACAAGGTTGGGGGGCGGGGGGGGGGGGTGTATGAAGAATGGTATCCAATATGCCCTTCTCTCTTGAAATAGACAAAGATAACCCCAGTCCAAAGATAGGTAGTTACCAGAAAAATAGGTAATGTAACCCAACAGTAAATTCAATTACTCTGAAAAAGAGGTGTTACAATACTAAGTATGGGTGGTAGAAAAAGTCATGTTATTCTCAACTGTTTTCCCTTTACTAAGGAAAATGAAATGGGGGGGGGGGGGTAATAAACAGGGTTAAAAAATCCCACTAAAAGAACAAAAACAGAGAAGACGGTAAATAATTAACAAGAAAGGCAAATTAACAAATGGTGGTAAAAAAAAATTAATGTCATTCATGCACGCTCGTGATGGCCAACACTCATTTACTCACACCACACTTACCGATCGTAGAATCTGGCACTCCATAGAATTATACACAAACATCAATGAAACACTTGACACAGGTAGTGTCTTTCTTCAGTGTCCAGTCCCAGATTATCAGGTTTGTATGGTAGTACAGTCCCGTAATCGCTGGACGGTGAACCTAAGTGTTCTTTGGTTTTTGTTATTTAAAAAGGAAAGTTCTATTGGGATGGCACAGTTTCAGATCCAGGTGGTGAAAATGGGGCGTGGTCTCATTGATTTCGCCGCTGCTGGTAATCTTCTTAATGCATGAGGACAACAAGTGACCGGTGAGGTATGGTTTTTTACTTCGAGGGTTTAAAATCCAGTGAAGAAAAATATGCACAGTCAGTGTTCGGAAGATTTCTACTTTCTTTCGTTAATAGAGCAGTAAAATAATACAAATAGCTCTGGCACTGTTCTTCTCCAGTTAAATTTAATTTAATTGATGATGTGGTTAATTAGTACTTGGGGTTGCTTTCTTTCTGGCAAAAATTTAGATAGCGGAATTCCAACAGAGAATCGCCACAAGATTAAAATTTAACTGTCTCATCAAATTCTGGAGGTTTTAAAATCCGAGTCGGTAGGACTCTATACAATGTTTTTTGCTGGGATCAAAGGTTCTGATCACCCTATATAAAAGATAGAAAACATGTAATTCATACCGAAAATCAAATAACATTCTAAAGCGCGATAAATTTTACCGTTAAGACTATTATATACACTCGCGTATTTCATTATATATTTTAAGAAAACACTTCGCGAGTTTAATGGTTAAAACATATATCTATATATAGAACTTAACTTAATTCATTAGTTATAAATTCCTTCGCGACTTTAAAAGTTAATTAAAGCATTTAAGCATCTATTATCTTTGGAAATAATATAATAGATATATAATTAAATTTACAGCTGGAACTTTTGAGATAGGTTAAATTTAATAGATTTAAATCAACACAAAATCCAGTGAAATAAAAATGAATGAACTAGACCACTGATCACTAGAACAGATATATTATACCGTTTAGCACAGAATAGAATTCACTGCAAAATATAGCCCACAATCCAGGGGAAATCTAACAAGATTTTACTATAGGTAGTGCTTCTGTAGATGTCTGGCAAACGAGTGATAAAATGGCATTCTGCATGGTCTGGATATATATATAAAATGGAATGTAAGATTAGTGGGACATGTTAGAATCTAACACCTTTTAAGATCTCGGGGAAAAATCGAGATTCTAGCCGCCCGCTCCTCGTCCGATTATTCAATTCTCTGGCCACTTGGTCTTTCCCATTCGCTCCGTCTTTCGAGCGGTTCTCTGGTTGGCACAGAGATGTGAAATGCTGCTGAGACACTGCTTCGTCTGTCTTGGGGGAACCACTACTGCCTTTGATCGTGTCCCGCTTAACTCGTTTGATTTAGGCAACGCCCCACTGAGCCGGCGTACTGACCAAGGTAATGAATTAACTGCTCTTGATTGCTCTAGAGATAGCAGTGGGTGTGGTTTAACCTCTCCTTTAGACAATGCGCTCTGCTGAATGCACAGAAGATAACTGTCTCCATATTAATTAGCGAACGTGGTGACGAGTCTACTCTGCTCCGACGCATATTAATGAGCTCAGGTGGAGTTCCACGTTTCTGTTGTGCATAGCTAATGAGCCCAGGTGGAGTTCCACGTTTGACGAAAAGTTTCAACAATATTCGGGGACACTGATGCTACGAGGTGGCTACCATATCATCTAAACAATTCAGGGACAGCTGAGTTTCATCGTCCGTCACAGTGCTGAAGGATGGATGTTGGAAGATGGAATGTAATGGATTTGTAAGTTTACAAATGATTTACACACACACACATATATATATATATATATATATATATATATATATATATATATATATATATATATATATATATATATATATATATATATATATATATATATATATATATTTATATATATATATATATATATATATATATATATATATATATATATATAACAAGTTTTCCAATTATAGGAACAAAATTTTATCAGCTGCGCTGTTACTCAATTATAGTAAATGTATCAGCTGTGCTGTTAATTACATATATAACATTTATCAGCTATGCTCTTAATCTTGTCTCTTGCTACGCTAACTCAGTTTTTCGTCCTTGACAGTATAATGCTCACAATTGCTGACAGAAATGGTACTAATGTGTACTCATCTCTTGAAACAGTTCTGTCCTTAATTTCTTGCACACAACACCCGCTGATGATCGTTTCGTTAGCCCACCCAAGACTGAGGAGGACTAAAGATGTAGCTCCTGTGCAATCACTGTGCTCCTGCGAAGTTCCAGGCAGCTGGATTGACTGGACATACGACCTCAGGTTGGATGACACGAATAAAACCTGTAACAAGTAAAAATAGGGGCTAATTTCTGTCCTCTAGCCCACCTATTTCTATTGTGTATGAGATGAGCGTGTCTCAGGTGTCTGCATGTAGAATGAATGGCTCAGTATGAGTTAGCAATAGCGAGACAAGACAGGTGTCTACTTGCAAAACATTCTTTCTGACAAATTAATACATGGATACATCCAATAATATAAATTCAATACATGAATACATCCAATAATATAAATTCAATACATGAATACATCCAATAATATAAATTCAAAACATGAATACATCCAATAATCTGTACACCTAGGTGTGATACAACCATTTCCTTCCCCCTATAATATCCCAGGCCCTCTCTGACAAGTGCTATACTGACTGGTAACATATATCCTAACAATATTGTTGTGTTCTGATGATAGGAGTATATGAGACGAGGACTGTTTGGTTATATTTCAGTTGGTTTTATAAGAGACAATAGATTGGAGTTATACGAGACAATATTGAAGTTATATGAGTCCTAAGAAGGACTGTTTTGGTTATATTTCAGGTTGGAGTTATCTGAGACAATAGATTGAAGTTATATGAGACAATAGGTTGAGTCCTAACAAGGACTGTTTTGGTTATATTTCAGTTGGTTTTTCGTCTTCATCAATCATATCAGGAAATACAATCATTATACCTAATTCCTCAAGATACAATCAGTAACCTGATACATTCATAGTGAAACAATTTATATTAAATATATACAGGTGTAGGTAGTATAAATGACACACCACAAATACAAACATTATATATCTGCTGTAGGCCTATTTTCCTACAAGTTTATAGTAAGTATAATTACCCTCTAAGATTTTAAACAGGCCAGTCGACTTTAGTGAAGTAAGAGTTCCCGGTCAATGCAGGTGAGCAATAAATCGGTCTGACAGCTTCTCCTCTTCAGTCGGTCGTCTAGCTGGCTTCGTGTTGGTGGGTGCGTGATTTTGAATAAAATATCTATTTTGAATAAAATAGGTAGATGAGGTAACTTTTTCTGCTTAAGGAATGCTGTTGATTGGTTCTCGGCGTGGCAAGCTGATTGGCTGTATGCGGTTCCGTACCATACGCCGTACAATCCGTGACCGAGACGAGTCCCAGAAAAACAAGGCTTATGCCTAATTTTATTCTGTTTTCCGCCATATTGGGAGACAAGATGGCCCCAACCGAGTTCCGAAAAACAGGGCTTATGGCTAATTTTATTCTGTCTCAGAGACTGGTGAACGTTGCTCGTTGATTGGCTGGGCGATTAACAAAGAAGTGGGTTTACACTTTACGGCAATCACGCCTAGTGGCGTCTTGTAGGGTATCAACACACTGTCTCCATTTTGCTCGGTCGGTGGCCATCCTTCTTGCCGTGCCCAAACTCTGGTTCATGCTTTGCATGTTAGCCTCCACTCTTCTCCGCCAGGTTGTGTTTTGTCTGCCTCTCTTTCGCCGTACAAAAGGTATAGAATGCCTTAATATTAAAGGTCACGGTTAGAAAAAAAAAACTTTTTAAAAGCAAATAGACAGAAAGAACAATATGAGGTACACTAAACTGACAGTGATACACGGAGACATTATTTCGTGGAAGGACAAAGTGACAAATATCGAGATGATGTCACGCGCTGGCCTTCAGAACATGTATACACTGCTTAGCCAGCGCAGATTTCCGGCGCATGGAAGTTTGTCGCATCCCCAAAGATATTTTCTACGTACAACTGGCAAATGGCAAAAGAACAGCAAGAGAACAGCAAGAGAACAGCAAAAGAACAGCAAGAGAACAGCAAAAGAACAGCAAAAGAACAGCAAGAGAACAGCAAGAGAACAGCAAGAGAACAGCAAGAGAACAGCAAGAGAACAGCAAGAGGACCACAACTGATGTTCAAAGATGTGTGCAAGAGAGACACCACAACTGATGTTCAAAGATGTGTGCAAGAGATGCATGGAGGCACTGGACATAAATCCAACAACCTGGGAGGGCGAAGCTGCCGTCCGCACCAAGTGGATATACTCCCTACGGCGTCGCCTCATACTGGGCATAAAAAAGCTCTTATAATAAGCAGAAGAGAAAGGGGGAAAAAAAACACCGAAAGGAATACAAATAAAAAGAAAAGCAGCTGAGGGCTATCACCTCGAGGCTGCATCATCCCCATAGTCAGTTGTGACAGGAGGAGGCTGAGGCCACTGACGGACACTGAGACAGCTACTAGATCGAAGATGTGGCGACTGCAAACGCCGGGTATGAACATCTTGGTAATATAGACTGAATATAAGAAGTCTTTAGCAGAAGGGAGTGAACTTGTCATTGAAACCAAAAGTAAAAAATCCTTAATGATTCAGAAGAATGAGATGGCAAAATAGACGAAAGAAAAAAGGGAATGAGGAAGAAGAAATTAAAGTGTAAGTTGTGATTTTATCTATCTATCTATCTATCTATCTATCTATCTATCTATCTATCTATCTATCTATCTATCTATCTATCTATCTATCTATCTATCTATCTATCTATCTATCTGCCTGCCTGCCTATCTATATATCTATCTATCTATCTGCCTGCTTGCCTGTCCGTCCGTCTACTTAACTTTTGAACTACCTACCTACCTGTCTATCTATCTACCTACCTCCTTAACAACCTACATAAATACCTACCTACCTGACTGTCTGTCTATCCGTATACTGCTATATTAGTCTCCACTCATATATCCACTCATTATTTCCCTCACGTCAGATTGAAGAGTGGGAGAAACAACATGGGCGCATACCTGACCAGGCCGCTGTGATCATCAACACAGGATGGACATCAAGATGGCCGAATCCAAAATTGTTCTTCAACACCAACTCGTCAGAAGATCAAACGTTAGTTACTTCCCCTCCCCTTCTCAGTAGCATGCATCTACTCATTACGTGTTGCTTTTTTTTTTAAATTACGTTTACGCCTACTGCTGTTTTTATAATAATAACAAACTGACGATATTATTCTTTATCTGGGCTGTTACTTTTGGCTTTCCTTTATCAGAGATCTTTATGATAACGGTGTTATCACTTTTGTCATAGTTGTCACAATTCTCGATTAAATCAAGGATAGATAATTCAGGATGTTTTAGTTTTGAATATACGTAATTTTCTCCCTTTACATAAAACGAACAAATGTTACCAGCTTAGTTTTGATGGAGCTGTTAAGTGATTTACCTCGTGTAGCTCCATGTGGTCTCTGATGTGACAAAGAAAGAACATGATTTCTGCTCTCTCAGGCAAGTCGTAACAGGAGCCTGTTGTGAGATTCGGCCATGTTATCACTGGATATCACCCAATATAAAGAGATACGAGTACGACCACTATGCTCTACCAAATCACAGAAGGCAAATATGGAGGGTTGAACTTTGGGTTAGCAATCTTTTGTAAAACAAAAGTCCAGAGTAACCACGACAGTGCGTGCATATATAGTGCTTTAATGCATGCTTCAAAGAAGCATGCAGTGGTAGCCCAATTTTTTCAAGGAACTTACAAGGAGAAAATTACATATTATTATTATTATTGCTAATATTATTTTTAATATACTATTGTCAATCATACTTTTGCCCAGTTTCATCGCAACATGCTTTACGCTGTTCTTATTTTCATTTATATCGTCATACTGTTTTCAATTATATTTACAGCGTTACTAATGCTCTACATTGATTATCTGCACTGACGTTTGTGTTATGACCTACCTATTACTACTACTTCTTGTCTCTTTTAACTCTTTAATGTAGCAGGGGCGAGTCCTTTTCAGGGCAAGTCCTTCTTAGGGCTTCATGCTAGCAGATGGATAATGTTAGTCCTTTTCAGGGCTTAGTATCTATCGACGCTGACCGGGCTAGCAGTCCTTTTCAGGGCTTAGAGTCTATCAACACATCGCTTCAGTTAACAGCTCTGAACAACGGCTGGAATTTCCATGTGCCTGTGGTAGGAAATTCTCTATAATAATAATAGAATAATAATAGCCCCTTCAGTCATAACTGACTATGGGAATGCGCCCCTGAGGTGGCAGCCCTCAGCTGCTTATTTTCCTGGTGCTCCTTTCGACGTTTTCTCCTCACCTCTGCTTCTTGTGTGAGCCTCTCTTCGCCCAATCTGAGGTGGTGCCGTAAATAGCATCGCCACTTAGTGCGATCGGCAGCTTCATCCTCCCATGTTGCTGGATCCATGTCCAGTGCCCTCATATCTCTCTTGCACACATCTTTGAATCTCAGCTGTGGTCGCCCAACTGTTCTCTTGCCATCTGCTAATTGTCCGTAGAAGATATCTTTTGGGATGCGACCATCTTCCATGCGGCGAACATGGCCAAGCCAGCGAAGTCTGCGCTGTCTAAGCAGCGTATACATACTTTGAAGGCCAGCACGTGACAACACCTCGACATTTGTCACTTTATCTTTCCACGAGATGCCGAGGATGCGGCGTAGACACCGCAATTGGAAGGTATTGAGCCTTCTTTCTTGCTTAGCATAGGTCGTCCAGGTCTCGCTGCCATATAGGAGTGTGCTGGTGACGCAGGCATTATATACCGCAGCTTTGGTCTTCATTGTGAGTTTAGAGTTTCCCCAAACATGCGATGTGAGGCGGGCAAAGGTAGCTGCAGCTTTGCCAATGCGGCTGTCGATTTCTGTATCCAGTGAGAGTTTGTCATTGATGGTAGACCCTAGGTATGTGGAGTGGTGCACCACTGCCAATTCATAGTTATCGATAGTGATAACTGGTGCAGCACCCACATCCTGACTCAGCACATTCGTTTTCTTTAGACTTATTGTGAGGCCAAAGTCCTTGCATGCTTTAGTGAAGCGATTCATCAAGCTCTGAAGCTCCTGTTGGCTTTGAGTGACGACTGCAGCATCATCAGCGAACAACAAGTCTCTTATAGTGACCCTTCTGATTTTTGTTTTTTGCCTTCAGCCTTGAAAGATTAAACAGACGGCCATCTGACCTAGTGTGAAGGCATATTCCTTCAGTTGCATCTCTGAATGCATGTTTCAAGAGTAAGGCAAAGAAGATTCCGAAGAGGGTCGGAGCCAGAACACAGCCTTGTTTAACGCCACTTCGTATATCAAAGGGCTGTGACGTGCTTCCAGCATATTGGACTGTTCCCTTCAGAGAGGAATGAAAATCCACAGAACGAAAAAGGGGTGTGGGAGTTCATCAGGGGGAAATCAACAGCGCTCTGCCTCGACGGGTAAGACGTTAGAAGAACGCAGCCAGGAGTCAATCCACAGTGCTGAGTACATTCAAGTTGATCTGCCTGATGATGATCTCACACACTTCTTGGACGGGAAGAGAGATGCAATCAAGTTTCCACCTGCCAGTGCAAAGGGGCTTTGGGAACAGCTGGACGAAGCCTTGGCAAAAGAGTTGGATAATAACATGAAGCAGATAACTTTGGAGAAGAAACTGGAAATCTTCGGCGACATAATATACCTGCACTGTCGCAAAGTGTTCGGAGTCAGGGAGACAAGGGAAAGTAATCCACCGCGAAAAAGTAGAAGACAAATTAAAATAGAAGAAATCAGGAAACAGAAGAAGCATGCCCGAAAACTGTTCAAGAATGCAGTTGCCACAGAGAAGGGAGGGTTACGACAGGTTTGGGAGCACCTGAAAGGTCAACATAATGCCCTTTTTAGAGCAGAAAGGTTGTGCAAGAAGAGAGGAAGACTCGAAGGGATAGGGAAAGATTCTTCAGGTAGCCCTTCAAGTTTGCCAAAGAACTGTTTGAGCAGCCACGATCGGGTACGCTAAACATCAGGAAAGAAGATCTGGAAAAAACACCTTAGAATGAAATATTCAGATGGTAGCAGAGATAAGCCGCTCAGCAGCATGGCAGGCCTTAAATGGCCGAGTAAGCCGGGAGCTGAATTTAACACCAAGCCTCCAACGGTGCAAGAGGTAGAAAGCATTGTCCAGAAAGCTCGGTGCAAGTCAGCTCCAGGTCCTAATGGTGTTCCATATGTTGTGTATAAGAGATGCCCTGAAGTGCTCAAACGACTGCTGCGTTTACTGAAGAATGCGCGGAAAACCCAGCTTGTAAGCAAGGAATGGAGAAAGGCAAACGGAGTCTACATCCCGAAGGAACAAAATTCCACAGACATCAGTCAGTTTAGGCCAATCTCACTACTTAATGTGGAAGGGAAGATATTCTTCTCAGTGATGGCGAAAAGGCTCACTACATACCTCCTGGCAAATGGGTACATTGACACTACCATTCAGAAAGGAGGTATCCCAGGTACACCAGTATGTCTAGAGCATGCCACAATGATCTGGGAAGCAATCCAAAAGGCAAAGTCTGACAGAACAAACTTCCATGTAATCTGGTTGGATCTAGCAAATGCTTATGGATCCGTTCCACACCAGATGTTGTGGCAGGCCCTAGAAATGTATCATGTTCCCCAAGAGATTGCAGCAATGCTGAAGCTGTATTTCGCGGGGTTTTCTGTCAGATTCTCAACCAGATAGTACACAACGAAGTGGATTGGCCTTGAAGTTGGAATTGCGATGGGATGTACCAACTCTCCGATACTATTCGTGATGGCCATGCAGGTAATCCTCAATGCGGCTGAAGGAATGGCTATAGGTCCAAAGCTCGGTGGAATGTGTCCCATGCCACTGCTCAAAGCATTCATGGATGACACAACAATTCTGAGATCAGATGAACATCAGGCCCGGAGGATGTTAGCATGCCTGGATGAACTAGTCAGCTGGTGTAGAATGAGCTTCAAACCCAAGAAGTCGAGAAGCCTATCAGTCAGGAAAGGGAAGATAGCAGAGGTCATCTTCATGGTTTCCAACCAGAGAATCCCTACTGTCATTGAGGAACATGTTAAAAGTCTTGGCAGGGTGTACGATGCCTCATTAAAAGACTCGAAGGCAGTGCAACAGACAATAGAAATGGCAGGCAGAGGGCTACAGATCATAGACCAAAACAGACTCCTGGGAAAATTCAAACTGTGGTGCCTCCAGTTCATGTTCATACCTAAGTTGCTGTGGCCACTGCTTATATATGAAATAAGCACAAGTACAGTGGAAGCTATAGAGCAGAAGGTCAACAAGTTCATGAGGAAATGGCTAGGGGTACCACCAGGTCTGTCAGATGTAGCATTGTACTGCAAAAAGTCAAAACTTCTGCTTCCCTTCAAGTCAGTTGTTGAAGAGTACAAAGTTGGAAAGGCAAGGCTTGCAATGATGCTACGCGAGTCAGCAGATGATGTGGTTAAGTCCATTCAGCACACACTGAAAACTGGAAGGAAGTGGAGAGTGGAAGAAGCTGTTGATGCTGCCCAAGAGTCGCTTAAACTGAGGGAGGTAATCGGATACACACAAACGAATAGACGGGGATTTGGTCATGGAGACATCCGCTGGTGGTCCAAGGCATCAAGCAGGGAGCGCAGAGACATGGTAGTTCAGGAGATACGAGGAGCTGAGAATGATAAGAGGTTGCAAAAAGCAGTGCAACAGGCCTAACAAGGCCAATGGACTACAAGGGAAGGAGCCCTGCAGAGGTCCTTGACATGGAATGATATATGGCATATGGCACCTCTTAGGCTCAGCTTCGTTGTTAGATCAATGTATGACCTGCTGCCGTCGGCCACAAACCTTGTGAGATGGGGAAAGTTGGATGATGAGCAGTGCCCCCTGTGCCAGGGGAGGCAGACACTTGAACACGTACTCTCAGCGTGTAAGGTGTCATTAGGGCAAGGGCGATACACTTGGCGCCACAACAAAGTGCTAAATGAGCTTGCTGCGACAATAGACCTGGCAAGGATGAAGGCGAATAGCAAAGCCAGGCTAAGCACTACAAACACATACTTTCTGAGGGCAGGAAAGTCAGCACACCCCAAACCGAGTAAACCAGGTAGCAGTTTACCATCTCTTCTTGACTGTGCAAACGACTTGGAGATGGCGGTAGACCTACCTGGACGAGGGGCATATCCAGAGAGTATCAGAAAATCGCGGAGACGGCCGGATATAGTGTTTCATTCTTCTCTTCAGGTCATACTGATTGAACTGACCGTGCCATTTGAATCTAGATTGGACGAGCAACATTCGTTCAAAGCGGCCAAGTATAATGATCTGGCCGCGGATCTGAGACACGATGGGTTCACTGCAAGGGTCATGGCTGTTGAGGTGGGCGCAAAAGGGCTCGTGGCTGCATCAGTGTATGATTTATTGAAACAGTTGGGGTTGAGGGGACAGTCGAGAACAACGGCACCGAAGAGGCTTAGTGAAACTGCCGAAAAGACATCGTGTTGGCTGTGGAACAACCGCAATGGGCTATGGAAAGCGTGACAGTAAACTCTGCGGTACAGAAAACACCAGGGATTTTTCTAAGTCCACAGTACGTTGAGTTTTTTCATTGTACTGATGAAAGGGTTGTGACTGACGAGCAACAGGCGGTGTATATTATAAGAGGTGTTAGGCACCGAATTTCAGTTGCTAGCGCGCAGTGGCTAGCCTCGTCTGCTTCGCGCAGGTGTATCCGTGTCTGTCCCTAGTTGTGTGCGACGGAACGTACGGAGTAATTTGTCTTCTCTTTGTTACTTTCACAATTGCCTCCACGGCTGGCAGAGTTGTGGATTTTAAAGTTGCTACCAAAGTGAAATGGGTTCATTTTCGATACAAGACAACAGGAGGCTGAGACACTTGGGAGTCATGACCCAAGTGGGTCCGCCCCCCTTAGAGTGCAAAGGAGTATACTGGGCCGAAACACTTGTCCGATGGGGGGGACGCCTTCTGATGATCAGATTGCCTCCTGTTGTATCGCTCTGTAAAGAGTTTCCTATCAACAGAGTTCACTTATTTTTGACTGGCAAATTGCGCTCTGATATAACTAATTAGGTTGAAAGGAACGCGCCTCGCCACAAGAAGGTAAAACCCACAAACTTAAATCACTGCAGCTGACCCTCTTGTAGGAAACTTGTGTACAAGTTGCTATATCATCTTGTAGTGGTTTCTGTAGCAGATTAGTTATGTACGCTGAGGTAGCCAGCCCCCATACATAAAGCTATTATTAGTCAACTCTTGTGACATGTCTGTGGATCCACTAGTCTTATTCTTTCTTTGTCTCATCAGAGACCCCCCGGGGGCTACACGGGGCACATATTTCTTCTTTACCATAGTCTTAGGAAGCGTGGCCACAGTGGCTGCTAGTCCTGACAGGCTAAAGGAAACAGGAAGTGACTGAACAAACTGAAGCCAGTGCTAGGGCATTCTTATACCGGCATACCTCGCATTATTGCGCCTTCACTTTATTGCGCTTCGCAGATATTGCACTTTTTTTTCAAATTATTCATGTTTATTAGAACGTGCCTTCTTCCGATAGATTTTGGCTCTTCACCAGCAATAAGGTTACGATTCGCTGAAGGCTCGGATGATCAAGATTAGCATTTTTTTTTTTAGCAATAAAGTATTTAATTTTACAGTACATTGTTCTTGTTATACCTAACGCCATTGCGCACTTAATAGACATAGTGTAAACATGGTATTAGGCTTTTAAATACACTGGGAAACCACACAAATGGGTGTGACCCGCTTTATTGCGATAGTCGCTTTATTGCGGTTGTCTGGAACAGAACCCGCAATATCTCCGAGGTATGCCTGTACTGTGTCTATGGAAACACAGCGGCAGCTGAGAAATATGATCACTAACGAAACAGAAAAGAGGACTATAAAAATGTTGGAGATTGGTTCAGTGAGGATGTTCTGAAAATGTCGCCATTGGTTCAGTGAGGATGTTCTGAAAATGTCGCCATTGGTTCAGTGAGGATGTTCTGAAAATGTCGCCATTGGTTCAGTGAGGATGTTCTGAAAATGTCGCCATTGGTTCAGTGAGGATGTTCTGAAAATGTCACCATTGGTTCAGTGAGGATGTTCTGAAAATGTCGCCATTGGTTCAGTGAGGATGTTCTGAAAATGTCGCCATTGGTTCAGTGAGGATGTTCTGAAAATGTCGCCATTGGTTCAGTGAGGATGTTCTGAAAATGTCCCATCGGTTCAGTGGGGTTCTGAAAATGTCGCCATTGGTTCAGTGAGGATGTTCTGAAAATTTCACCAATGGTTCAGTGAGGATGTTCTGAAAATGTCCCATCGGTCAATTCTTCAGCAGCGCGTGATCTACCTTCATACATCGGATTGATGGTGTGGTTAGAGTGCTTTACCTCTTGGGGCAAAGTTACCGGGTTTGAAACCTGGTAGCAATGCACTCCAGTCTACCAGCTGTAAATGGGTGCCTGACTCTGCTCTTGAGTTAGGGAAGGAAAAGTCAGCAAGAAAGCGAACTGGTCATCCCACCTCACAAAGCTAAACTTTACTATATTTAAGTTTTTAATACATTACTCCTCAACAACAACATCTTCCATGGGGCCACCATTACATGTAGTAAATATATATCAGCTAGGTTGTTGTTCATTTCTATTGCCAAGCACAGGGTTTAAAGATGCTGAAAAAATCATGTTACATTATCTCCAAATTATTCTTTTCAGAACGTTCCACTTTCCAACCGTATCCGGTGAAGCTGCCCATTGGCTGGTCACACATCGCCAGCTCAGAATGTTGGGAGTTGATGTTCCCGCCCCTGATGGGCCACGTGATTCAATGTTCCCTGTTCACACACTACTCCTCCACAGGAACATCCTCATCTTGGAGAATATGATGATACCAGACACACTTCCCCCACGTCACTTCCGGGTGCACGCCTCACCAATCAGAATCGAAGGTGGGAGTGGCACACAGGCAAGGATCTACGCCATGTTGCATGATGGAAACGGAGCTTCTCCAGGTTCTGTCATCGCTTGCGTTACCAGCAGCATATTTGTCGCTTTAATGACATATCTATATGGAAGATTTTAAGAAATATGTTTACCTTTATCTGAATTGGCTAGGATGTATAAATCTAACGTCATGTAACTTTTTCTACCCATGAGACCTTTACTGTAGCATATTATTGTACATAATTTACATAAGGTTCGCCTGCACCCGTTTCATTATAGCCAGATTTTCTCGCATCTACAGTTTACATTACATAACCAAACTTATTGTTCACCAATATAAGAGGTCATCAAATCGTGTTTATCATACATTATTTGTATACCTAATTACCTATAACAAATCATGCTTACAAGACAAAGATGGTGAATATTTTGGTGAATGTGAAATGATAAGACACTTCTGAACTTTTTCTTAAGTGTTTCTTTCTCCGAAGTCCAACGATCATCAGGCAGAATGGTTAGAACACTAGCCTCTCACTGCAAAGGTACCGGGTTCGAAACAATCTTGAGTTAGAGAAGACAAAGGCAGCGAGGATGGAAATTGGTCACCCAAGATCTCGAGGCTAGACCTAATATAGTGATGTCTCTAATATTTCATTCCCCTACGGCAGTATTTGCTTTGTGACTTTCTTTACCTTTTATATCTTGCGTAGTTTAAAAGACAATCTCTGGCACATTCTGTTCTCTGTATTTTGTTTTGGAAAAAAAATCTTGGCTATCTGTGAGGTTGCTCTGATTCTTGTTCGTGTCAGCTCGCTTCTTACTGAATCTTCGATAATTGCTTTGACCTCTACTGTGGCAGAGATCTGATGTATACAGAAAGTAATTGAATGAATTAATCCCCCTTAATCGTTTGTAATCAAGGGGCTACCACCACAGTTGTCCTGTGCCCCAAGAAACTAGCACCAAACTACTTGTACTGGTTCTCACAGTGGTCGTTTAGGTAACAATGTTAAAGGTACTTTAACAGGCATGTAAAAGCAATGAATATTAGATCTATTTTAATGAAGATAAAAGCATTATTGGTCTCATCATGTATTCAGTATAGAGATAGAGGTAACATCTTAATTTCGGTCTATAATGATATTATTGCTAGGTAGAAATGTAAAAAGGCAATACTGCCTATTTCTTTACCCTGCTTAAATAAAGATTTTGTTTGTTCATTCGTTCTACTCCCTTTTTATCTTTCTTAAATGGAATGAGTGACAGATAAAGGGGAAAAATACCACATTTTAGAAGCCACATTGATTATTGTATTTACCAAAAGCCCTGAAAAGCAGAAATCAATTTTCCATACATCCTATTGTACTTAGTACAAGTTGATGGTCAGTTATCATTAATCAGTAGTTAGACAATATATGTATTTTTTTGGGTGTTCATGTAAACGATATGACTAATTATTGATTAATATATGTATGTATACATTCGTTGACTTCTTTCTCTGCCACGATGTCAAATTTCGAACTATCCAGTATCTTCTCTGTTTGCCATCTTGTATTTAATTTTTAGTTTATCTCTCCTGTTATCACAATATATTTCAGTTTTCATCCTCTCAATACATGTCCTAAATAGTGGACCGCTGCCTTCTAATATAAATACTAATCTTCCTTGCCGCATTGGCCTCTTTCCTGAGATCCTCATTATTATTATAATATTTATTTAATCTGTTCATGGTTTTCTTAACAATATTCTGAAAGTCACATCTTTGCAGCATCCAGGGCTTTTTCTGCTTGTCTACTAATGACTAACTTTCATATATCAGTATGTGTTGTATTCCTAAACAAGATGACTGACTTCCATATGTCAGTATGTGTTGTTTTCTTATACAGGATGACTCGCTTCCTTGTGTCAGTATGTGTCATATTCCTATTTAACTTAATGACATTTTCTCAGAAAAATCTAAGTCTTATTTTACTCTAATGGTTATCACTGTTACTTTCTTTCATTACTTACTTCTATTCTTGTAATACTTATATTAATACTCAATACATGTTGGTTACTTTCTCTTCTCTTATGCAGGTGCCATATCTGACATAAATCCAGGTTTGTGTCCAGTATCTAAAAGAAAGTCTTTGAAATTGTTAACACAGCTACTATAAAAGCTCAGACAGTGCTTTAATTTGGACATTATTTATTTTTCCATTTTGATTGCCTGGTCTGGAAAACTCAAATTTTCAACCTTGTGAAAGCTTTCCTTCCTTTGAATGTTCCTTTGAGAGTGCCTACTTTCATTGCTCTTTTTTAAACACATACTCATAACTCACTCCTTACATGTTCACTCACTCGCACACTCACTCACTCACTGACTACTCATTAAGAGCTCATGATTGTTTTCTTTCATTATTTCTTTTAGGCTGCAGATTTTAGCGTTTGTTATCATAATGTCTGTAGTGTATATGGAGTATGTTTTTCTGTACTTTTTAATATGTATCTCTTTACACTTCAGTGCACACAAGTTTTGTACACTTTAGTTAACTGCTTATACTTGAATTACTGTATTTTCATAAAATTTATTTATTGAATTGAAATTACTTTTAATGTACTTGTTTTGTAATTGTTGGTTTTTTTAAACTTTAATATGTTTAAAATATTATTTATATTAAATTTACGTAGATAGTAGTAGTAGTATCACCTTCAGTAATTGTTGACTATGGGAACTCGTTCCCGAGACGATGTCTCAGCGGGGCTCGAGACTAAGCACTGGAGTAAGGAGGTCAAGCTGTTGCTCATGCAGCATACCCCCAGAGCTGGTGGATCCATAGAAACGACAGTGGCCAATACAGTCTGGAACCAGAACACATATATATGCTATACCTCATGTCCGTAGACAATTCTAAGATTGAAAGCTACGACCTGCCCGAGTACGTCATCCGAGCAACACACGCATATCTGCCTTATCACCCGAGCTGTGAGGCCCCATTTCCAGGAACACCACACACAACCTTGTAAGGCAGCTTCGCCTATTATTACAATGTGGAGAATATTATTTTGATAATGTGTTTGTTTAACTTTAATCCCTGTCATTCACTCATGCCTCTGATATATATGCAAATTCTTGTTTTGGTAATATAAAATTTTACTATTTGTGTAGCTTTCTCATAGGTCATTTTAATTATGGTTTCTAACAATGGTGGTTTTGGGGGGAATTAGTGTGGTTCTAAGTATTCTATTAGAGATTGTCTTTGTTGTTCGCAATTATTGCATGTTAGCTTATAATATGCAAAAATGTGTCTTAATACATGTTACGCAGTAGGGTTCGTATATCATAAAATGTCCTGTTCATGTTTGCAATCCAAGAAATTTATCATCGCAGGGCAGCTTTGATCCTCTGGATATCTGGCAATGTCTATGTTGAAGTTTTCAGCAACTGATGATCTTTGGTTCCAATCCTCTGTCCTGTCATTTGTTATAATTAAATTTTTTTTTTTTATCTTCGTTCTGCCCAGTCTACGTTTGTTTGGTTTGAGCTGCATCTTGTGTATCCCTGTGTTTGTGTCTGTCTGTTTTTCCTTTTTTGCTTCCTTGTCCATAGTCTCATTTCCTTCTATTCCCACATGTGATGGCGTGCACGCTCATAGTACTGTGCAATCTATATTATCTAGATAAGTAATATATACTAAGTTGCAATATTTCCTCTGCTATTTTGACATACTTCTTATTTATGTATTTTTGTTTGGTGGAGGAATAAGAAGAATGGCGCATTAAAAAAAAAAAATTTGTATGTGTTAGCCCTAAAGAAGTTATTTCATAGTTTAATATTTCGTCGAAAAATGATTGCTAGTACAAGTCTCCTTTCAAATATTTCTTTCTTTACAAAAATAATTGAATCCATGAAAAAATATTTAATTTACAAAATAAACTTTTTTTCTACAATATACGTAATCTACTTTGTTTGTTTGTTATCTGGAGTTTACCCTACCTCCGCATCTGATATTGATGGAATTTTATTTATTGTTTGTTTGTTTGTTTTTCTGTTGAAATAATGTGGCTATGTAGACGAACAGTTAATAGACAGAGATTAATAGAATATCATATCATATATATATATATATATATATATATATATATATATATATATATATTATATATATATATATATATATATATATATATATATATATATACACATGCACGCAAAGAAATTTACCCATCAGACCGCAGGGAATGACCTGTCTATTATGTCCTGACAAAACAAGACCAATATTGTAGAAGGCTCAATCATCGACCATTACAAGTATACAGTATAAAATAAATTCACTGACCTCATCAGCCAGAAACAATCAAAATGGTTCTTCCCTATTCCTAAAATGACATGGGCTAGTGTGGTGCTAATTCATGTTAAAGGAAGCAATCCACTGTCTTGTGGCATGTTATGCGAATAAGAGAACTAGAATAAATCACAAGAACATATTAAAGAAAATAGAGATAGAAAACTAGAATAAATCACAATAACAAGACATTACAATAACAAGACATCACAATAACAAGACATCACAATAACAAGACATCACAATAACAAGACATCACAATAACAAGACATCACAATAACAAGACATCACAATAACAAGAACATCACAATAACAAGAACATATTAAAGACAATAGAGATAGACAACGAGAAAGAGAGAAGATACTGGACAGTTTGACATCATAGCAAAGAAAGAAATCAACAACAAAATGGATAAACAGTACTGGAGACTGGAATTTGTGGAGAGTCATGATCACCTACGCCATCAGGCATGGTACTTGACTTTTATAGAAAATCTTTACGGGAAAGATAACTAATAACTAGAAATGCGAAAAGGAAACAGAAGAGCTCTATATTTTCAGTGGGACTGCATGTTCCCCCACTCCTCCCCTCCACAGAAGATAAAGTATAAACTATTTATACCCTACCTCCCCCCAAAAACTCTTCCTTAACGCTTCTGACTTAACATAAAGAAAGCATGTTTAAGTTTTTGGGGAGGGATGATGTTGGAACGGGAATGGAAGTAGTGGTGGTAAAAACAAAAAAAAATATGTTGGTAATAAAATGAGATGATAGAGACATCCAACCATCAATTTCACGCTCTGTGGGTTTATGGGAAGTTTCCAGAACGTGTTATCCGAGTCAGGGGAACGTAAATACTGGGAAATGACTGGCATGTTTGTCACAAAACTACCCGCTGAGCCCTGGCCAAACAGTCCAGCAGAAAATGAGGTTTTCAAAGCTGCTGAGGTAAAGATGTCGATTTGTTGTTGAGAGTTCTGTGAGTCGAAAAATTCTTTCTTGTTGTGGTCTGACTACTGGTCGTGAGTTTCTTTACTTCTGATTGTTCACTACCACTTTAACACATTACCTAACTCACGCATTCGTTTTTTTACGTACGTTTTTATGTATATATGCATGCATGTATGTATGAATGTCCGTGCGTGTGTATATGTATGTTTTTTTTATATTTAAGTATTATGTACGTATGCGTTATGTCCATGTGCATCTATCTGCCAGCCTGCCTACCTACCTACCTAACTACCTACCTACCAATCGACAGACTGAACTGTTATTAATATGTCTGTCTATGTGTTTGTTTCCTTCTGTTTGTATTTCTGTCTATCTATCTGTCTGCCCAAAACATCCGTCTTTCTTCTGCATATTTATCTCTCTGACTTCCTGACCAGCAACCGTGATTTTCTGCAATATAATTTTAAAAAAACATAGACAGTGTAGGAGGAGATTATGGCAGAAATTCTAAGCTTATCATTTGTTGCAGGTGGCCAGTTACTTGGATCGTATGAAGTGGTGAAAACTGAAATGTTGATGTGCATATCATCGTTATGATTATCACGTTACTTTGTGCTCCTTGCGGAGCATGAAGCTACCACTGCAGCTGGTGTCTTTGCAGGAAATCTGCACCAAGCAACTGGGTCTACAGTTGGGTCTAAATCAAGTGGCTCTGAAACAACTGTGTCTATCACCGTTGGGTCTATAACAAGTGGGTCTACAACAGCTGGGTCTATAATAACTGGGTCTACAACGGCTTGGTCTATAACAACTGGGTCTACAACAGCTGGGTCTATAACAACTGGGTCTATAACGGCTGGGTCTATAACGGCTGGGTCTATAACAACTGGGTCTACAACAGCTGGGTCTACAACAGCTGGGTCTACAACAACTGGGTCTACAACAGCTGGGTCTAACAACTGGGTCTACAACAGCTGGGTCTATAATAACTGGGTCTACAACAGCTAGGTCTACAACAACTGGGTCTACAACCATTGGGTCTAGAACAAGTGGGTCTACAACAACTGGGTCTACAAACAAGTGAGTATACAACAACTTGGTCTACAACAAGTGGGTCTAATACAAGTGGGTATACAGCAACTGGGTCTACAACAGCTAGGTCTACAACAAGTGGGTTTACAACAAGTGGGTCTACAACAAGTAGATCTACAACAGGTGGGTCTTCAATAGCTGGATCTACAACAAGTGGGTCTACAATGAGTGGAACTAAAACAAGTGGGTCTACAACAACTCAGCCTACAACAGCTGGGTCTACAACAACTGGGTCTACAACAGCTGGATCTACAACAATTGGATCTGCAACTGGGTCTACAACAAGTGGGTCTACAACAAGTGGGTCTACAAAAAATGGGTCTACAACAACTGGGTCTACAACAAGTGGATTTACAACAACTGGATCTATAACAAGTGAGTCTACAACAACTGAGCCTACAACAACTGGGTCTACAACAACTGGGTCTACAACTGTTGGGTCTACAACAAGTGGGTCTACAACAACTGGGTCTACAACAAGTAGGTCTACAACAACTGGGTCTACAATAAGTGGGTCTATAACAGCTGTGTACAACAAGTGGGTCTAGAGCAAGTGGGTCTACAACAACTATGTCTATAACAAGTGGGTCTACAACAAGTGGGTCTACAACAACTGAGTCTACAAAAGCTAGATCTACAACAAATAGCTCTACAATAACTGGATCTAAAACAAGTGGGTCTACAACAACTGAGCCTACAACAGCTGGGTCTACAGCAACTGGATCTATAACAAGTGAGTGTACAACCGCTGGGTCTACAACAAGTGGGTCTACAACAATTGGGTCTACAACAACTGGGTCTACAACAGTTGGATCTACAACAAGTGGGTCAACAACAAGTGGATCTACAACAACTAGGTCTACAACAAGTGGATCTACAACAACTAGGTCTACAACAAGTGGGTCTACAACAAGTAGGTCTACAACAAGTGGGTCTACAACAAGTGGGTCTACAACAACTGGATCTACAACAAGTGGTTCTAGAACAAGTGGGTCTGCAACAACTGGATCTACAACAAGTGGGTCTACAACAAGTGAGTCTACGACAAGTGGGTCTACAACAACTGGGTTTACAACAAGTCGGTCTAGAACAACTGGCTCTACAACAAGTCGGTCTAGAACTGAGTCTACAACAAGTCGGTCTAGAACAACTGAGTCTACACGAGTGGGTCTAGAACAACTGAGTCTACACAAGTGGGTCTAAAACAACTGAGTCTACACAAGTGGGTCTAGAACAACTGAGTCTACACAAGTGGGTCTAGAACAACTGAGTCTACACAAGTGGGTCTAGAACAACTGAGTCTACACAAAAGGGTCTAGAACAACTAGGTCTACAAATCAACAGAGAAAATGAAATGATCACGAAAAAAAAAAAACGCAGACTCTTGCAGATCTCTTGTTTTGGACATAGACAAAGCTCCAAGAAATCAATAACATTAGACTAAGGATCTAAAAGGCAATAAAAAAGATGCATTTCCCACCTTTAGTGTGCGCCGTCTGTTCAAGGTCGGCCCAATGTCTTCTTCATCTCTGTCAGGTCCGTCTCCACTTCTCTTCTTCACGCGTTTTTTTTTTCGTTTGATCTCGTCTATTTCGCTTACCTTTCGAGATAATACTGCACTGTAATACTGCACTGTAATACTGCACTGTAATACTGCACTGTAATACTATAAACTAGACCAACGCCTGCGTCTTCTCTTCACCATTTGTTCCTCTGCGATTGTCTGCTCCTTTCTGTCAGTTCCACATTAATGATCTAATGATACAATTTCAGTCCTTCTATTCTGCACAAGCACCAATTTATGAAAATATATGTCTTTCCTGTTGTCATTTTGTTGTTCTCCGTGTCAGAGGCGTCCCTAAAGTACTTGACACCCGGGGCGGTCCTACCTTCGACAACCCCTGCCCCTATAAAGAAACACACGCGCAAGTACATTTTTAACACTTAATACTATCTTAATAGTGTCCGATGGCACCCCTATCCTGGCTGTCACCCGGGGCAGACCGCCCCCATCGCACCCTCCTTATTACGCCTCAGAGCCATACAATAGGAGTGACTTGACATCTCAGCTGAAAATTCTTATTTTGTTGTGTTGAACTTTATTTCTTTTGATTTCCGTATATTTCCCAGTGCATTGAAAGCTCTATTACCTCCAGTATTCTTATTTTGACATCCTTATCTGTTCCTCCAGCTGTGTCTATTTTGTCGCCATGATTTATGTTTGGTTCAACTTCTTGTAGGGATGCATCTCCCAGTGCTATCTGGTTATCCTTAATTGCGTTTGTTCTCATTTATCTTTGTCTTTTTCCTGTGTATTTTCAAACGCACTAGCATTGACATCTTCATCAGGTATTCTCACTGTCTTTTGCATCTGATTACGGCTGTGGGACAGAAGTGCCAGTTCATCGCTAACATCTGGACAGTCAAACTGTTTTGTCAGAGTCAATGAATTCCGTGTATGGTGGCTTATGTTAAGGAGCGTAGAACTTTCATAAACGCATGCTAAACCTTCCTGTCTTGTTCCATTCGTTCAAGGAAAAGCTCTACGGAGATACAAATAGTCTCAAGCTGACTATTGTTTTCCTTGAAAACATTCAAGTAGACGTCTGATAGTGTATGAAAAAGACGAAGAAGTTCAAGGTCTTCCCATATTTTCTTTATCATTTCATGTCAGTCTCTAGCTATCTTCTTCTTGTAGTTTTTGTTGTTTCCCTTTACCTCTCGGCGTCTTCAATTGCTCGAAAACAAAGTTTTCACTGGAAATCCAAAAGTCAAAATTTTATGGCAGAAATTTTGAGCTTATCGCCTATAGCGATTGGCCAGTTGCTTGAACATATGGACTAGTTAACATTGAAATGTTGATGTGCATAACATCGTCATGATCGTCATTTTCTACAGCGCTCCTTTTAATGGGTGTTAAATGGAACTGTCACGGTGCAAAGCGCGCCTTTTCCGTATTTTCCCAAACAAAATCTGGCGTAATTGTTTCAGTGTTCATTACAGGACATTTCCCTTAAATAACTATAAATATGGAGACACGTTTCGCATGTTTTGTATTCTACATGCGTTTATAACTTCCGGGTCTCAGCGGTGGTTGTTTCACAATCCACGTCCAATTGAACCCAAACCATCAGCTATCCTCCTGTTTACACAGTCATACTTCTTGGGCGCTACTCTGCTTCATAGGTTTCTCGTTTGCTTGTGCGGAAGCGTTCAAGTCACATGGGAGATACATTGTATGACAAAAATGAGAAGACGAAGCTTTCGATTTAATCTGGAATCCCCAGGAAAGAGAGGCAGAAGTAGAATGGGAGAAGAAGTGAAGATGATGAGGATGAAATTGAAAGAAACAATATTAAACATACATAATGATTAATTAGTTTATATACAACAAACCAGTACTCATTCTATTTAAGACGAGACATGAATGCACTCTTTATATTAATCACAAATATTGTTAATTGTATTGCAGCTAGTATTCTTTCCTAAGTCTACCATTCCCATGTATTACCTATATGTGTTTCTGGGCTATCAGCTTACCCGTACCAGTGATTATAATAATCCTTAGAAAGAATTTAAACAGTTATCTCTGAAAATTAAACCACAAGTTTGTTCCTGCTGTAGCGTCAAGAGTAGTATCGAAAGACTGCAACTATCTACTTACAAGTATATAGTAGGTCTAACATTCTTGCAGGTGCGAGCTAAGTGATAATAGTAGAAAAATGCTTACCTGTCCTCATTCATAACCACTAATCCCACACAGCTCTTCCTCAACCTTCCTTTCAAACAAATTTTCATCGTCCACTTGCGTAGGTACTTCTGATACACGCTGGCTTCCCAGACGTATTGTCAGTCAGTACTTCAGATACATATTGGTTTACCAGCCATCTTGTCATTCAGTACTTAAAGGACAATTTAGTTTTCCTGTCACTTTATCAATCAGTACTTTAGATACAATCTGGTTTCCAAGTCAATTAGTCAATCAGTACTTCAGATACACAATGGTTTACCAGTCAATCTTTCAAGGAGTGCTTCAGATACACACTTATGTTCCAGTAAATTTGTCAATCTCTACTTCAGATACACACTTATGTTCCTGTAAATTTGTCAATGTCGTAATTTGTGAGAAGATAGGTGTCGTGAATTATTCTAATCCCCATATATAAATTAAAACGTAAATGCAAAGCCTAACAAATAAATTTAATAAAAGGAAAGAAGAATGGTAAAGAACAGTGCTGTCACAATGACTGTACTCGAAATCCCCCTTGTTTTCTACTTCGTCGGCAAATTGTAACGCTTTCACGTTGATAGTAAAAGCCTACTGTGTCGCTGCACGCTTTCTTCAATGAAACGTGTACTGTATTTCTTGGAAAAACCTTGAGATACGCAAGCTTATCAATCACCTAAATTTAATATTTCATTCATTCCATTTTATACACGGCGTAACTAAAAGACAGATGGACTAAAGGATAGCGAGAAGGGAGAGGCAGAAAGCAGGGACACGTGCAACACTAAACACGCGTCGCGCGATACACAATTGCTGCCATCACGCGTGTAAGGCCACATGCACTAACTTTATTTCAAATCGACAGTGATAAAATTCACTACCCATACCAGAGTTAGGTTTTAAAATCCTGAAAAAACGCTTAGTGGGAATTATGACATTATACCGGTTTACGTTTGAAAACATGACAGTACCCAGACACCCTCAAGTTTGGAAGTGAGAAGGTAGTAACAGCACGACTATCCTAGAAGAAAATGCATATTGGCTCCATTAAATTCGTATATTTGGGTTCCTTAGGGTTTGCTGACAAAGAATATGTAAAACGTTACGCAAATAGTCTAGGAATTACCAAGTTATGGCCAAAATAAAATAGTGGGGGTGCCTGACAGCATGAAATCATTTCTGCTCATAAAATTTTTTATAACGTGTTTGAAGAAACATTACGTTACGGAAATAGCCTACCATGTTAACTCCTATTTGATTGGAGCGCAACAAATGAAAGACTAAACACGATTGGTCGGGCTATAAATACTATCTTGTGTTGTCAGGGGAAACGTGAAAAGGAGTACTTTTTTGAAAAGATGTGTAGGCATGGTTTGATTGGGTAGAGCTGCGAATATACTCAATTCAGAGCGTCTGTTCATTGCCACATCTTGTAATAAACCTACTAAGAAGCAGTGCGTTGAGCACCAGTGTATATTTTTTTTATAAAATAAAGCCTGGGACATCGGCAGATCGGAGTTGTGCTATATTCATTGCCAGTCAACGAAACTGTTTATTATTATTTCCATGAATTGTGGTAAGCTTGAAATATTCAATATCTTTTAATGAAAATTGAATGTAAATTGATAAATTATGTCTGTATATATGTGTGGTTCAGTAGCGAACATGATGTAAAGCCTATAGTGCTCCAGCCTGAACAGAAGGTGTCGGAGGAAGTAAAACTGCATGGAATGGCCAAACAGTACACTGACACCTAGATTATTAACTAGAAAGAAATAATGCTGGAATTGCAGAGGCGTAGTAACCATTAGGGAGGGAAATACTGGTATAAAGTATTTCAGATGAAGCTGACAGTTGGCCTAACGCTCTGAACTCAATGTTTGTGATGTATTGTGCTCAGTGTAGAACTAGAGTATAAATTAGTTCTGACGTAGAAGGTACAACCTTCTTGTTTCAGGGACCGTGGTCTTAAAGTTATTGAGCAGCACCTGGTCAGAGCTTTGCTGAAGCCAGAGGTGGACAGCATACTCCTTGGTCCATATAGCAACCAGTGGGGTGGCTCCAGAACTCATTAAAGTAATCGAGCAGAGGAGACTTTTACTGCAGTCATCACGCAAGATAAGAGAGTGTGGCCATGGAGCTCAACATTATGTACCCCCATCTTAAAATGACACTGTAAACTAAAATTAAGAGGGGAATTTAATTGTTTTAATACCAGGAACTGAGAACATCTCCAATACTAGTTCCAATAGAAACAAACTATTGAAGTCATGATGACAAATACCAACAGAGCTTGAACAAAACAAAACAAAACCAGTATTACCTCATATTACCACTACACAACTGACACACATAGGATACCATTAATAATATATGTCACTACAAGAATCATATTAATAAATTCTGTACATATAACTTGTAATTAAAATTGATTGTGATTCCTGGTTCCCTTTGTATTTGAATCAGGACACATATACATTCATGACAGCACTGAATACATATTGTTATTTGAAAAGTTATCAGTGAATCCTTTAAGATATCCTCTTATAGTGTTATATGTATGTGAGTGTCACAGTGTTGTCAAGTGTGGTGGAATAAATTAAATTGTTTATCTGTCTGTTGTTGTTATGACTTACACTTCATCATACACATACCCTAGACATATAACGTAGTCATCACACAATTCCAGAATAATTCTGACTGAGGTATACATATGTGGCAGTAAGTAAGGTTATCTATAATACACTACTCTTATTAGATATAGATACCTTCACAGCTGATCTCAGTCAGTACACTAAGTCCCCTATAAATATTTATAACATCCCACTTTACCACATATATTGGGGTCTCGCCCTCGGGATTTTGAATCTTTCCCTATTACAAATATTGGGGGTAATTCACTTCAGGGAATAATAAGAATTAAAAGGTATCCTTGGGTGAAAATAAATAAGGTTGAGCTCACAGTGCCTGTGTTGTCTTGAGTTAATTAGTCATAGATAAAATTGTTTAGACATTTATCTGTTAGACAATGGCCGACCTGGCAAAATTTCGATCTGCTGCTGTACAGACTGCGAAAGAGTTAGGAATGGACGGGCAAATTATGATTTCTTATGTCACTGCTGAATGTGACAAATATATTGAACGGGAAGAAAGAAGATTAGAAAAAGAGGCCGAAAGAAAATTAGAGGCTGAGACTAAGAGGTTGCAGATTGAGGCTGAGGCTAAGAAATTGGAGGCAGAAAGAGAAGACAAAAGATTGGCTGCAGAAAGGGAAGAGAAGAAATTAGCTGCAGAAAGAGAAGAGAAGAAATTAGCTGCAGAAAGAGAAGAAAAGAGATTAGCTGCAGAAAGGGAAGCAGAAAGGGAAGAGAAGAGATTAGCTGCAGAAAGGGAAGCAGAAAAGGAGGAGAAGAGATTACAAAGGGAACATGAGTTACGACTAAGGGAGTTTGAGTTTCAGGGCCATGCTCCTGAAAATGGTGCCAGTCCCTTTGCCTCTGATGCCACTGCTAGCCAGGGAGCCTCAACCTCAGCTATGAATTTTCATTTAGATCATTTTGTTGAGAAAGACGATGATATAGAGAGCTATCTAAATAGGTATGAACTATTAGCTACCACATATGGGTTAGAGAGAGAAAGGTGGAGCTTAAAGTTATCTCAGGGACTTCGTGGGGCAGCTTATGAAGTTTTTTGCAAAAATGAGCAGAAGTGATCAGGAAAATTATGACATGCTAAAGCAGGCTCTTTTGTTAAGATATGAAAAGAATGCAGAATTTTATAGGAAAATATTTAGGAATGCTAAACTACTGTCAGGTGAAACCTATCACCAGTTCTCTGCACGAATAGAGACATACTTGGAGAAATGGACTTCTCTGGGGAAAACCCAAGATCTTAAGGAAATGGTCCTTATAGAGCAATTAAGAGAGTCCATGGCTCCAGACCTGAGAAAGTTTCTCATGGAACAAGGTGCAGAGAGGCTGGGTGAGTTGCTAAATGTTGCTGAAAGGTATCAAGCAGCTCAAGCAGAGGTAACAGGTAATAAAAAGGAACAAGTGGATAACTTTAGGGCACCACAGAACTTTAATAAATTTGATCCTAGGGATCAAAACAAAGGTAAGCACCAGTTTGATAGGCCACGGTATGAAAATAAAAATAAAACCCCACAATTCGATGAAAGGAAATATGATGAAAGAAAATCTTTCAACCAAGGAAAAAGGTGGTGTAAAAATTGTAAGATGAACAATCATGACACTGACCATTGTAGAAGGAAACCTGTGTACATGGCAACCCTTCAGGTCAGGTCGACCTCAAGACAGGAGGAGGATATTATGTTGAATACCACTCCAGAAGAGATGAGGAAGGCACAGGCTGGGGATAAAACACTCAAGCCTTGTTTCAGGAAATTGTCAACTTGTCATACAACTCCAGGCAAGGGAGATTTTTACATGAAAAACAAGTTGATGTATAGGAAGACTGGAGCTAGATCCAAAGGTCAGGGACAGCTGGTACTTCCTAAAAGAGATAGGGCAGACTTAATAAGGAGCCTACATGTGAAACCAGATGGGGACCATGAGAAAATAGGTACCATCATTCAAAAGGTGGCTCACAATTATTATTGGCCCAAAGCAAGATGGGACATTGAGAATTTTGTAGAAAGGTGTAGCATAGCACATGAGGGAACACCCACAAGTGGGAACATTGATCAGGACCTGGACACGCCAAGGGGCAAAATTAGGCCTGATAATAAAAAGAGATATAAATTTGATAAGGTGGACCAAAGGGAATGGGAAGCCCCTTTTCACGGACAAGCTTCACTTAACTGTTTTACAATGGCCACTATGCGGAGAGTGCAAAAGGATGTCTTACCCCAGGATAAGCCGAAAATCCCTCAATCGGACTTAAACAAACTGGAGGAAGAGGATGTAGAGAGGAAATCTCTCATCAAGAATTTTAAGTGGGGAGAAAGCCCCAAGAAAAAAATTGGTAGCGGTCGTTTTGTGAATGATAATTCTGGGAGGAAAAATCATCACTATAGCGCTTCGAGTGGAAGAGACCATACCGGTGCATGGACAAATAGGTCCACAAAATTAAAGGTCCATATGTAGCTTTGTTAAGAACGTGGACTGATGAAAAGGCAGAGGAAAACATTACATCTTCATACCAATATGTGAATGAGCTGACCACTCGTTTAAAAACTGGCTGGAAACTTGCCAATGAAAATTTGAAACAAGCCAGGAAGAAACATGCTGCCTATTATAACAGGAAGGCGAAAGACAGAGATTTGGCTGTGGGAGAGAAGGTACTGCTTCTTCTCCCGGGAGTCAGAATAAGTTACAGATTGGATGGCAAGGTCCATATACAGTTTTAGAGAAGGTGTCTAGAACAAATTATAAGATAGATAAGAAGGGGAAAGAAAAAATCTATCATGTGAATCTCCTGAAGAAATATTTGGAAAGAGAACATCAGGAAGAGACACACTTGTTGACCTTGTCCATCGCCATGGAGATGAAAAAAAGGAACCACTTTCATCATTTGAATATCCATTACACCCCTGTGAGACAGCAGCACAGGTGAAAATCAGTACACATTTAACAAAAACTCAGAAAGAGAGAGTGCAACAGGTTCTAAATAATCATGCAGAGGTGTTAACAGACCGACCAGGGCATACAAACCTATTGGAATATGATATGAAACTGATAGACCCCACACCTGTCTGTATGAAACCATATTCGATTCCGTTTGCTAAGGAGAAAGCTTTGAAGGAAGAGATAGACTATCTGTTGAAGGAAGGAATTATTTCACACAGTGAATCCTCATATAGTTCCGGTGTTGTACTCTTAAGGAAGCCCTCTGGAGAACATAGACTCTGTATAGATTACAGGAGACTGAATGCTATTACAGAAGGACAGGTGGATCCATTGCCGGATACAAATCAGCTGTTTGCCAGACTAAATAAAGCTAAATATTTCTCAAAAGTGGATCTGAGTAAAGGATACTATCAGATTCCAGTAAAGCCTGAGGTTAGACCATACCTAGCTTTTAGTACCTCAGAAGGACACTATGAGTTTAATAGATTGCCATTTGGATTGAAGAATGCGCCTAGTGTCTTCTCTAGAATGATGAGAAAATTATTGGACCCTCTGAATAATCCATGTATAACAAATTTCATGGATGATATCCTTATAGCAACAGAAACATTTGAGGAACACATTGACTCTCTGAAGATGCTGTTTGATCGACTTAGGGAAGCAAATTTAACAGCCCGACCAACCAAATGTTGCGTTGGATGTAAAGAATTGGAATTTTTGGGACACACAGTTTATCAGGGAAACATGACCCCTGACCCAAAGAATTTAGAGAAACTAAAGAAAGCCCCCGAGACCACAAACCAAGAAGGACGTGAGATCCTTTGTCTCATTATGTGGTTTCTACCAGAAGTATATCAAAAACTTTAATTCCATATGTGCACCGTTAACTGATTTGACACGTAAAGGACATCCAGATCGCATTACATGGACACCACAATGTGAAATGGCTTACCAAGAATTGAAGGAAAAGCTCACAAGTAAACCTATTTTGAAATTACCTGACTTAAGTCAAGAATTCATAGTAAGGACGGATGCCAGTAATATTGGTTTGGGTGCAACTCTACTACAGAAATCAGATGCATTGGATGGGGAATTAAGCCCAGTGGCATATGCTAGCAGAAAATTGAATAAAGCTGAAATCAACTACTCAACTAGCGAAAAAGAATGTCTTGCAGTAATATGGGCAATAAAGAAATTCAATATTTATCTGTATGGGAAGGCATTTAAGTTGCAAACGGATCACAAACCTTTATCGTTTCTAGCCCAGGCTAGGCATGAGAACTCTAGGTTACTCCGATGGTCCTTACTTTTGGCTCCCTATAATTTTAGCATTGAGTATATATCTGGAAAAACAAATTTGGGAGCGGATTTTTTTAAGCCGCCATCCGTGTGATGAGAATCACCGTAAACCCCAGAAATAATGATAAATTTCTCTATGTGTATATAGAATAAAGGACTGACATATAATGTCTGTTTTAAGAGGGGAGATGTCGTGAATTATTCTAATCCCCATATATAAATTAAAACGTAAATGCAAAGCCTAACAAATAAATTTAATAAAAGGAAAGAAGAATGGTAAAGAACAGTGCTGTCACAATGACTGTACTCGAAATCCCCCTTGTTTTCTACTTCGTCGGCAAATTGTAACGCTTTCACGTTGATAGTAAAAAGCCTACTGTGTCGCTGCACGCTTTCTTCAATGAAACGTGTACTGTATTTCTTGGAAAAACCTTGAGATACGCAAGCTGATCAATGACCTAAATTTAATATTTCATTCATTCCATTTTATACACGGCGTAACTAAAAGACAGATGGACTAAAGGATAGCGAGAAGGGAGAGGCAGAAAAGCAGGGACACGTGCAACACTAAACACGCGTCGTGCGATACACAATTGCTGCCATCACGCGTGTAAGGCCACATGCACTAACTTTATTTCAAATCGACAGTGATAAAATTCACTACCCATACCAGAGTTAGGTTTTAAAATCCTGAAAAACGCTTAGTGGGAATTATGACATTATACCGGTTTACGTTTGAAAACATGACAGTACCCAGACACCCTCAAGTTTGGAAGTGAGAAGGTAGTAACAGCACGACTATCCTAGAAGAAAATGCATATTGGCTCCATTAAATTCGTATATTTGGGTTCCTTAGGGTTTGCTGACAAAGAATATGTAAAACGTTACGCAAATAGTCTAGGAATTACCAAGTTATGGCCAAAATAAAATAGTGGGGGTGCCTGACAGCATGAAATCATTTCTGCTCATAAAATTTTTTTATAACGTGTTTGAAAAAACATTACGTTACGGAAATAGCCTACCATGTTAACTCCTATTTGATTGGAGCGCAACAAATGAAAGACTAAACACGATTGGTCGGGCTATAAATACTATCTTGTGTTGTCAGGGGAAACGTGAAAAGGGATGCTTTTTTGAAAAGATGTGTAGACATGGTTTGATTGGGTAGAGCTGCGAATATACTCAATTCAGAGCGTCTGTTCCTTGCCACATCTTGTAATAAACCTACTAAGAAGCAGTGCGTTGAGCACCAGTGTATATTTTTTTATAAAATAAAGCCTGGGACATCGGCAGATCGGAGTTGTGCTATATTCATTGCCAGTCAACGAAACTGTTTATTATTATTTCCATGAATTGTGGTAAGCTTGAAATATTCAATATCTTTTAATGAAAATTGAATGTAAATTGATAATTTATGTCTGTATATATGTGTGGTTCAGTAGCGAACATGATGTAAAGCTATAGTGCTCCAGCCTGAACAGAAGGTGTCGGAGGAAGTAAAACTGCATGGAATGGCCAAACAGTACACTGACACCTAGATTATTAACTAGAAAGAAATAATGCTGGAATTGCAGAGGCGTAGTAACCATTAGGGAGGGAAATACTGGTATAAAGTATTTCAGATGAAGCTGACAGTTGGCCTAACGCTCTGAACTCAATGTTTGTGATGTATTGTGCTCAGTGTAGAACTAGAGTATAAAAATTAGTATTCTGACGTAGAAGGTACAACCTTCTTGTTTCAGGGACCGTGGTCTTAAAGTTATTGAGCAGCACCTGGTCAGAGCTTTGCTGAAGCCAGAGGTGGACAGCATACTCCTTGGTCCATATAGCAACCAGTGGGGTGGCTCCAGAACTCATTAAAGTAATCGAGCAGAGGAGTCTTTTACTGCAGTCATCACGCAAGATAAGAGAGTGTGGCCATGGAGCTCAACATTATGTACCCCCATCTTAAAATGACACTGTAAACTAAAATTAAGAGGGGAATTTAATTGTTTTAATACCAGGAACTGAGAACATCTCCAATACTAGTTCCAATAGAAACAAACTATTGAAGTCAAAATGACAAATACCAACAGAGCTTGAACAAAACAAAACCAGTATTACCTCATATTACCACTACACAACTGACACACATAGGATACCATTAATAATATATGTCACTACAAGAATCATATTAATAAATTCTGTACATATAACTTGTAATTAAAATTGATTGTGATTCCTGGTTCCCTTTGTATTTGAATCAGGACACATATACATTCATGACAGCACTGAATACATATTGTTATTTGAAAAGTTATCAGTGACTCCTTTAAGATATCCTCTTATAGTGTTATATGTATGTGAGTGTCACAGTGTTGTCAAGTGTGGTGGAATAAATTAAATTGTTTATCTGTCTGTTGTTGTTATGACTTACACTTCATCATACACATACCCTAGACATATAACGTAGTCATCACACTATTCCAGAATAATTCTGACTGAGGTATACATATGTGGCAGTAAGTAAGGTTATCTATAATACACTACTCTTATTAGATATAGATACCTTCACAGCTGATCTCAGTCAGTACACTAAGTCCCCTATAAATATTTATAACATCCCACTTTACCACAATAGGACTGAGATATTTATGGTCCCGCTGAAGCAGAGGTGATAGTGACAGCTATGTGAAAGGAAGGTGGTAAAAATAGTATTGTTTTACGAGGAGGGGTAAACGTGTAGGAAAAAGGTGATAGTGTAGAGAGAAAAAGGCAGTCTTGGATTGAGTAATTACTCTAATCCAGCCTATCTTACGATTCTATTTACTTTCAGACGCCCTTACTCTCCTTGTACGACATACAAGGTACACAACACTTAAGTACACAAACTTCTGTGACATATAACTACTACGTACAGACGTGAAAATAAACTATGAATAACACATATATATATATATATATATATATATATATATATATATATATATATATATATATATATATATATATAATAGCTTTGACCGGCACTATAGAGTAAGGTTTAATAAACTTATTTTCGCTAAATATCACAACATCAAGAAATACATTTTAGGTACATCAGAGAAATGAAAATATAAATCTAATAGGCCTTCCCTCTTGTATAGGAAAATTTAGAAAGATCCCACCCGAGGTAATATACCCAAAAAGATCAAATAGTTAACAATGGGAGTAGGGGGCAGACAGGAGGGGTAAAGAATAAGTCCTTGATTTAACTTTCCCGTAGGCATTCAGATCAATGAGAGATAAATAAAAAGAAGATGCTATATTAGTAGTAACTTAAGAAATAAGTTCTTTCGTTCTGTGTCACTCTCTACACACATACAGTGAGCTCACTTCAGTTATGCTTACCCCTCTGCCGACGCTGCATACATTCCATGGAATGTATCAAACACATTGTATTTAAGACTGGTGCTAAAAGCTAACAAAGGCTTAACCTCCTCCTTGACTGGTATTTGGTAGTAACCTTTACTCAAGTCAATCTTTGAGAAAATTCTTGCCTTGCTAAGCTTAGTGAACAGCTCAGAAGCGCACTGTAGAGGTTCAGGCTGGAATTCCGTTACAGTGTTAAGTAAACGGTAATCTATGCACAGCCGAACTTCCTTATTGGGCTTCTGTAACAGTACTACACTTGAACTGTAAGGAGAGGTAGACTCACTGATTATTTCTGCTTGTCGTAGCTTGTCTATTTCTCCGCGTAGTGCATCAGCTTTAGCGTACGGAATGGGGTAAACTCTGGTTCGAACAGGGGTCTCGTTCGTCAATTTCATATCGAATTATATGAGATTTGTTCGACCAGGTACATCCGTTAAGACTGCAGTGTACTGTTTCAGTAGTGCCCTGGTTTCTGTCTGTTGTACTTCCGAGAGATTTTTGCCGAATTTGACATCTTTGAAAGATTCCGTTTGTTGCAATGGGTACTCCCTGCAACTATCATCATCTTCCTCATCTTCCGTCCCTATGGCGACCGCCAGGAGATGTTCGGAGGACGACACCGGTCTTTCCAAGTATTTCTTTAGCAAATTTACGTGGTAAGCCTTCTCCTTTCCTTTAAAAGGGATCTTGTAGTTAATGCGGGAGATCTTTTTAAGGACGGTAAACGGCCCTTGCCATCCGATGCAAAGTTTATTGTTTCCGGTTGGAAGTAACAGCAAAATATTTCTCCCCTGGTTGCATTTCTCTCTCTTTCGCTGATTTATTATATTGCTGAGCGTGCTTTGCGCGTGCTTTCTTAAGGTTGGTTGTTGCTAGGTCCCGTCCTAGTTGTAACCTTTCCTTCAGCCCCGATACATATTTGCTTGCTGAGACGACTGTCTCATCAGCCTTCTGATCTGTCAGGGACCAAAGTAAGGCTTCTAGCGGCCCCTTAATAGGTCTGCCGAATAAAAGTGTAGGTGGTGGAAAACCTGTAGAAGCCTGTGGGACTTCCCTGTAGGCGAATAAGGGTGCAGGAATGAAGAGGTCCCAAATTCAGGTTTCTCTTGTCCCAGCTTACGTAACATCATGGTGAGACTTCCGTTAACACGTTCTATTAACCCACTTCCGGCCGGATTATAGGGGCTTGTGTAGATGTGCTGGTTCCTCAAGATCTTAACGATCTCCTCCATTAACAGGTTATGGTATGGGGATCTGTTATCCGTCAAAACTTGTTGAGGAAATCCCAACCGTGTAAAGATTTTCACGAGGGCTTCTGTGGCATGCTTGGCATCCGTGCATTTTAGCGGTATATCTTCTGCCAACAAAGTGCATGTGTCGACTAAGGTCAGGATAAACCTGTGCCTTCTATTAGTCCTTTCTAGAGGTCCTAAAATGTCGATTACAACCCGTTCAAACGGTGTCCCCACTACTGGCGTTTCACCCATGGGAACAAAGGGTGGCACTGGGCGCAGGATTTCACGTATCTGATAATATCAGTGTTCATTCCTGGCCACCAATAGTGAGTCGATATTCGTTAGAATAGTGGCGTTTTGTCCCATATGTCCACTAAAGGGAAGAGAGTGCCCCATTTCTAAGATCTGGCTTCTATACTGCGTCGGTACTAGGAGCTGATTATAACCTTGTTCAAGTTTGCCCGTTCTGCGATACAATACGCCATCCTTAGAAAAGATGTCTCCATTGTGTCTGGGGTCCTTAGGCATGGGCAGTTTCTAAAGCAGGGCTCCAGAGTAGGGTCCTTTTGTTGCGCCTCTTTTAGTTCCTTAGGTAACAAATTTGGCGCAGGCTCCCGTTCCTTCTGGGTTTGCCCTCTTGTGGTTACTGCTGCCACAACCGGCTCTTTCGGTCTCCCAACAAACACATATCTACATCCCAGGATAACTGGGTAGATAGGATCATCCATAATGGCCGCTTTGATAACACCTCTGACAAAGTCAGAGTGTATTTCCACCAGTGCGATGGGAAGCGTCCTGTGTGCATCACTCTTGAAAACTCCACATAGTTTGACGGTTTCTTCTGTCTCTTGACCAGGTCTGACCAAATGCCTTGCGACAATACAGTCAAAAGATAAACCTGTGTCAAACAAACAAGATGTCGAAGTACCGTTCAAAATAACAGTTCCTCGCGTTGAGGGCCTCTCTCCTTCAGGTTGAGAATCACTGACACTAATTCTTCCTTGCGAGGCTGTTTGCAAGCATCCGATGCGTTTAGGCCCGGTGTACTTACCCTGATCAGACGTACCTGGCGCAGGAGTCTTCCTTTGTCTTGACCTTTGTGGCCGCGCTGCCATGCAGGCCTTGTGGGTTGATCAGGATTGTTGTTGGTGGGATATCGGGTCTTGTAGAATTTCGATTTTTCCTGGGGAGGTCTCTGGGGTATGGTTTCTCGTTGATTAAAGTGCTGAGAAGAATTGGAAGAATGAGAAGACTGCTCTAGATTATTTTTCCGAGAAGGCTCATCTGTCGGTTTGCATTTTGTGCTGGGAAGTTTGGCCAACGCATTTACATAACGTTCCGCCTTATTGAGGATGTCATCCAACTTTACTGCTCCCTGCTCAGCCAGAAATCTACGGGTTTCGTTCGACAAAGTAATTTTTATTTGTTCTGTAAGAACAAGTTCCAGAATTCCTTTATACGTGAGAGGAAGTTTGGAAAGTTCCATGCACTGTGTCAAATAGCCTGTCAGGCGTGAAGAGAACTGGGGAAAGGTCTCCGTGCCTTCCTTCCTGTTGTTTCTGAACAGGTGCAAAAATTTGCGAGCGTTTATTTTGAAACGCTCCAGTAAAGCCTTTTTTAACATGTCGTAGTTGTCTTGGCGGCTGCTTCCCAGCTTTATGTAGACGTCATAAGCGGTACCTTTTAAAGACTGTGAAAGTTTTAAACACCACCGGGAACTCTCTAACCCATACAGATTCGCCATTCTCTCAAATATTTCTAGAAATGCGTCGATTTTCTTTCGGGCTAGGGAAGGATTCTAAGGCAAAAGACATCGCTGTAAGTTGAGAAGATGGGGTGCTGGAGAGATCAGTTAATTGTGACTGGGGTGCAGACTTTCCATTGCTGGTGGAAGACATAGCACCACGACTTTGGACCTCTAGGGCCTTACGCGCCAACTCGTGCTGTCTCTCCTTCTCTCTATCCTCATGCTGTATCTACTTCTCTCTTTCATTTGCCCTGCGCGCTTCCATCTCTGCCTCAATTTTCTTCTGCTCTAATTGAGATTGACGCTCTTCCGCTTCTTTCTTCTCCGCTCTATCTTGCGCTTCCTTCTTCTCCTCTCTATCTTGTGCTTCCTTCTTCCTAGCTTCTGCTACCTTCTTCTCCGCGTCATATCGGTCAAGTTCTATGTTGACAAACGCGGTCGCTTCTTCTCCCTGCAATCCTGTCTCCCTTGCTTCCTCTCTTAGCATCGCCCTAAGTTTAAAACGCTCAGCCATGTCAAAGAACTGAATGCCACTATGTCGAGAAAAGAAGAAGAAAAGAAGGAGAAACAAAAAACTCTTAGCCTCTTACGAGAAAAAAACCCAAAAATTAAATTACCTGAGATACCTCCTTCTGTTATCAGTTTCCCAATCTATCGCTGTTATTACCTGGCGCAAGGCTCGTAATACAGACGACTAAGACAAATAAATGGTAGATTAGCTAAGAACTGGAAAAATTTACTATTACTAACGGTGGAAAAAATAATAATTTTATTCTAAAAAACGTTAAGTAGAAAAAAAATTTTCCTTTATTTTATATAAAATTCCACCCAAAACTCTCCTCACCTGAAGTCAGTTAAGAGAAGGGACGTAATTAACTTGACTTTATAGTCAGAACGCGGTCCTTAGTTTATCTCAACTCTACTAACTTAAAAAAAAAACCTTAGTGATTGTTAAACAATCACGCGATCCAGCGGCCTTGTACAAAATTTATCATATATCATATATCTGACAGAGATATTATTATAAACAGGTTGGAAATAATTCTATAATGCTGTGGGGAAAAAAAACCAAACCTATATATGTGTCCGTTTTTTCTTGGATGTGTTGATGTGAATCCAGGAAAAACAAAACGGATAGACTTAATAAGTTTAGCCAGCAGGTGGGCTTGAACATCAATTTAAAGAAGTCAGAGGTCATGACGCTCAATGTGAGCAACCCTGAGCCAATATCAGTAAGAAATCAGCAACTGGTACAGACAGACACCTTCACATACCTAGGATGCATAGTAACACCAGACGGCGGGGCAGGCAAAGACATCAACATCAGAATGAATAAGGCAAGAACAGCCTTTTTTAGCCTAAACAACATCTGGAAGTCCTCTCAATACAGCACAAGCACAACATTAAGATTATATCAGAGCTGTGTGCTTTCTGTGCTTCTCTATGGTGCAGAATGCTGGAGAGTTACAGAGAAGGAAATGTCGAAATTGTCCTCTTTTCACACAACATGCCTAAGAAAAATTCACCGAATCTTTTGGCCGAATACCATCACCAACCAAGATCTGCTTACTCGGAGCAAGCAAGCGGACATGCACACCATCATAGCTGGCAGACGCTGGAGCTGGGTTGGCCATGTCCTCAGAAGAGACCCCGATGCCATCACAAGAACAGCTATGCTTTGGACCCCTGAAGGAAAACGAAAGAGAGGCCGACCAAAAACAACTTGGCGGAGAACTGTGGAAGCTGAGATGCAAAGAATGAACCACAGTTGGGGCACTGTACGAAGGATGGCCGCCGACCGGCAAAGTGGAATCAATTTGTTGTTGCCCTACAAGACGCCACTAGGCGTGATGGCCACTGACTGCTTTGACGGTCGGCGGCTAAGGATCAAAGAAGAAGAAGAAGAAGAAGAAGACTTCAAATACACACAAATGTTTCGGCAAATCTGTCAATCTTCTTTTGGGACTCTTATTTTCGCGTTTTTTTGCAGTGATTTGATGTTGTTTTGTTCTAGTTTCGTTTTCACCTTAATAGCTATCAACGCATATAGAGCTTTCTACTAATAAGCTGAATATTTGTCTAGACAGTTGATTTTTCAATGTGTTTCGTTCATTGTCTAAGATTCACTTTTAGGTAACAGTAACGGTTGTACATAACTACAAAGCGCCTCTTCCTCACTTACATGTGTAGTAACGCATTTGTTTGTTCATTGTTTTAAATTAATTTTGCTATATATATATTTGCTTTAGCTTGTGGGATTTTCTTTATATTTTGAATTGTTATACATATTCCAACTATTGTTATAATTATTCACTTGATTTATGAAACTCCATCAACCAGGGCAGTTATATTGTCAGACTCTAAAGCCATGCTTCGGAAAGTTCAGAACGGATGGCTGCGGCGGGAATGGAAAACATCAATAGAATCCTCAAGAACTGGTGTGGATCTACTGTCCTGGTCATGCAGGGGTACATGGCAATGAGAGAGCTAACATACTGGCCTCGAGAGCACCCATAGTGGGGACATTGGACATGGATAAGGGAGAGATACTAAGGGCAATTAATGATCGCCTGCTAGATAATGACACTGCAATGGATGAATCAACAAGGCTGAAACTGTTGGAGTTTGGCATCAACCGTGGGACTAGCAGAGATGGACGTGAGAGAGGATGCATCCGTCGTATGTACAACCAGCGTGCTACAGGTGCAATTAGCATTCATACTCTTCGACATTTGCTGAGGGAGACTGTGCACCTATGGGTTTGCCCGGAGTGCAGTGAGGTCGATTCTGATCAACAACAACAAGAAATTGATTTAGCTTGGTTTATTTTACCTTTTAATTGACGTCTTCTCATTTGATAATTCTTCTCGTTGTAATGTTTACACATTTAAATTGAATGCTTTTTTTTCTTCATTTGCTCTATTTACATTTCCGTTAGTTTATGTATATCGTGCTCACGTTATGCTATAAGCAAGAACGGTGTCACGCATGAGATGAAGACGCTGGAGATGGATAGAATACGCGATGGGGAAGCCTGTTGGTACCAATATGAGGCAGTCCTTGGTCTGGATTCCCCAGGGTAAACGAGGAGATAGAGGGAGACCAACAAACACATGATAAAGAAAGACCATGATTGGATGGGACACGACAAGAGGCACGTGGCATATATCTGTTGAAGTCCTGTATTACCTGGGGTACTGAATTGTAAAGATGATGATGACTCCTCAGTCGAATACATATTGTAAGCGACTTATCTGTATGTTTTCTATTATTATTTCCCGTAATTCTTATTGTCCAACGTCCTTCCCTTTAGATTTCTCATATTTATTTCAGTGCAATGATTATAATTCAGAGGCCTGATGACAAGCACATTTGTGTATTACTACTCTTTTCTATACGTCTGTGCTCACCAGCGTCATGTACCACTCCACCACAGTCGTTCTCAACCATTTTACGAGGGCGACACCAATTTCACAGTTGGTGAAGCTTGTGACTAATAAACCTAAATTGACAAGTAAATATTTTAATTGCAGGAATTCAGATGAAGAAATGCCGCTTAAAACGTCGAAAATGTAAAGGACTTGACCCATCGCCATGATATGTCGGGATATATAGTATGAGAGCCACTGCTGTAATAAATTGAGAAAAAGGATAGAAGAGGATTTAAACTTAAACATAGGACACCCCCCCCCCCCCAAAAAAAAAATCTTGGGTAGAATTAAGAAGTCGCAGAGTCTACAATATAAATCAATGGTGAGCAAGAATGGTGAGCAAGACGTGGTAGGGTAGTGGGACAAAGTTATTTAGTGCCAATATTTCAGAAATGTAAAAGCAACCTCTCTTCTTGTCGTTTTCTTTCCCACTGTTGTCAATTGTCAAAAAACACCAGCAATGTTTTCTCGTGCATCAACCAATGCCCTTTATATTTGGACAGCCGCCATAATACAAACGAAGAACCGTGAGTCCAAGTTCAAATGGGTACGTCTCGCGAAAACAAGACAAAAAGAGAGAGAGAGAGATAGAGAACGAACGAACGAACTTATAGATAGATAGATGGATGGATGGATGGATGGATAGATAGATAGATAGATAGATAGATAGATAGATAGATAGATAGATAGATAGATAGATAGATAGATAGATAGATAGATAGATAGATAGATAGATAGAGAGAGAGAGAGAGAGAGAGAGGGGGGGGGGGGGAGAAGTGTCAAGCTATACGATGTTCGGCAGAATCTGTTACATGAATTCATATTGTTTCATGAAAACAAAAACTCAAGAGAAAACTCGATACTTGGAAGAAAATATACAAGCACACAGCTATAACATTCAAAGACATTACCCCTATAAAAAAAGATTCATAGACCTTAAAAGAGCAGCGCAAGGGAGACAACCTGGGACTGACAATGCGATTTCTGCCAAACAAAAATTAAATTGAATGATCAATATAAATTCATATAGTCAGACCCGCTGCAGTGTTCTAAACTTATGTCATCAGAAAATAAATATATCAAAATTTTTCCTATTACTTAGTTTTTTAAATTAAATAGTAGAGATAACCTTGCAGGTTATGCTCGATTTTACGACCTCATTTTCCTCCAACTTTGAATACTCTGGACCATTAAACCTCTCTCCTTTTGTTCCAAATTCCGAAGGAGGCGACGAGGGCAACAATGGAGCACATTTGTTTAATGGCTAGAACCTGAACAAGTTTAAGGCTACATAAAAGGCGATAGTTGAATCCGAGCCCAATAATTAAAGACAGATACGATGGAATTAATAGGGTCATGAATAGCAAAAAATGACACCTTATGGAGGATCGTCGACGACTTTTTCAAATGTCGCTCCAGTATTGTTAATTCATTAATATTCATTCATCCCCTTCTAAGCTGCCTGAGGAGCATTGAACTAGCATTGCAGTTGTCCTTTTTGCAGGATACCGGCGTCAAAACACATTCTCCTGCCGCAATGGTTTATGTAGCTATTTTTTTATGTGATGAGGTTTCCAGTCAGAGTCAGGTACCCTTTCACAGTTTCGCATGGCGCTACCAGGCTTCGAACCCAGAACCGGTGACTTTGCTGCGAGAGGTAAAATGACTAATAATTCTGTCATAATACATTCTCAGATTGGCAGACTGGTTGGAGTACTAGTCTCTCGCGGCAAATGTACTGTGTTCAAAACACGGCTATCGACACGCTCCAGTCTACCCAGCTCTGAATGGGTATCCGACTCTGCTCTTGAGTTAGGGAAAGCAAATGAAGTTAATATGGGAACTGGTCAACCCACCTCTCAAAGCTTGACCTAGTCTGGTCAAGTATCTAATTCTTCATCCCCTACGGCAGTATCTGCTATGAGACTACTTAAACCTTTTTAATATTAAAAAAAAAACAAGATATTAATGGCACTATTCTCCATAATTTTGTAGATTTCAGCCTCATCATTGTCATATGTCTCTATACACTCGTATCTCATCATTGTCATATGTCTCTATACACACGTATCTCATCATTGTCATATGTCTCTATACACACGTATCTCATCATTGTCATATGTCTCTATACACTCGTATCTCATCATTGTCATATGTCTCTATACACACGTATCTCATCATTGTCATATGTCTCTATATACACATATCTCATCATGGTCATATGTCTCTATACACACGTATCTCATCATTGTCATATGTCTCTATACACACATATCTCATCATGGTCATATGTCTCTATACACACGTATCTCATCATTGTCATATGTCTCTATACACACGTATATCATCTTTAGCACTCCTGTGTAAGGGTTGTAATGTTTGTTTGCCACTATTTTTATTTAGGTCATCTTTTTCAGGTATGCCCATGCGATCTCCGCTACCTTGGTTTCCTCTTCCACAATTTTTCTTCATATTCCCCTTGGTCTCCCCATTCTTCTCTTCCTTGTAAGTTCAGGTCCGAGGCATGTTAGGTTATACTGTTTAGTTGTCTCCTCTGGGTGTGCTTTACCAATCTCCCCCTTTTCACTTTAATCTACAACTGCATTAGCTGTCAATTAACCAAACAGTACCCTTCAGCTCTCAAAGGAGAATAAGCCTTCAACAAACACATGCCTCATGCCTCATGCCTCAAGCCTCATGCCTCATGCCATCAGCTCAAGGTCTGTCTATGTTTTCTTCATTATTGTATGTCCCCAATTCTCTTCTTCATTCCTTTTTTTTTTTTTTTTTTTTTTTTTTTGGCGTGCCTCTAATTCTCTTACTCTGAGGATTCCAGAACAAGTTTAATAAAGCCATCAGCAGGTTTCTTCAGCGTGTATCGCTTCATCGGCAGCGTCTATTTTTCAGTTTTTGTTCCATTGGTACTTGTCTGGTTCTTGTCATCAGTTCCACCTTGGTGACCCTGTTGTACCATTTCAATCCACGAAGAAAATCCGTAACTTTTGGGTTGTTTTTTGTTGTTTTAATTATCCAATGTTTCAGAGCCATATGATATGAGTGACATATCAAATGAGTTGAAGATTCTCATTTTTGTGTTGAACTTCATTTCTTTTGATTTTGCAATGGTTATGGTCTGATTTTATTCTACGCGTCTCTGTTTGTTTTTACTTCTGAGCATTTGATATCGGGAATACGACGGTGGCATCTGCTAGTGAAGGTCTGGAGTTTGGACCTGATATTCGTGGTGACGTGATACGTTTCTGAGTTATACTAGGAGAAAGAAAAGTCACTTCCTAATTTTAAACGGTTATTTTCTTCATTCCTATCCAACTAATTGAGATGATACAAATGTCAATATAAAGACAATTAATTGTTATTTTATTGCATTAAATTCTATGTCACATTAACATTGAAACTCGACGATAGATCCGGTCTGATCAAGCCAAAATTTCATAGCGGGCAGCAACTTTTGCTGTCTCTTGTAACGTCAGTTTACTGGTCATGCTAGGCTATTTTATTTTGCTTCTGAAAATAAAAAAAATAAAAAACTAAAACGTATTTATCAAATGGCAGTTATTGCGCCTTGTTTTGGCATTTGTTTCATGTATCTATACATAAAAACGTCAAAATCTGTTTGTTAGTTGGTTTGTTTGTACTTTATTCAAATCTTTGTGCCTTGAAATTTCTTCTTGAAATTTAGAATCTTCTCGAGAACGCCAGCATGTTATTTCTTGTAGCATGTTAACCATTGCCTAGTAAATGAATGAGAGAAGGAAAATATGTCATGTGTTGCAGGCACGATGCTCGTCTTTTCTTGGAAGACAATATGGGTCAACCATTAAAAAAAATAGGAGCTCTCTGGAAAACCGATCGAAAATGCTACGACAGTTTACTATTGAGGATAAAACCGTACGAAGTGTAGGTTAGACTTAGTGACCATATAAGTGTATGCAATGTTAGAAATGGATGAAAATGTCTCATTTTACGTATGATAACTCCAATTATATGCTTGCAGAAGTAAAAATGGATGGAATAAGTACTTTTGGAGAAATGTGCCAGTAAAGGTGTTAGTATAACGAACGATGCTGTGTTTTTCCTGATAAAAATTTGATATAAAATCAATATCAGAGCCAATTACGGAAAACGACACATGGAAAGAAAGCAGAACTTATGGAGAATGGAAGAATATAACTTAAAAAGTCCTGGATAGAAAAGGTAAGCTGCACGAATCAGAGGTTTGGAATACCACTCGCACAGTTTCACTCAGAAAGGCTAAAACCAGAGACTGAAACAGAGTTACCAACCTTTGGTCTCCGATACGGTAGATGCGAGCCTATAAAAAGAGACAGCAGAAATTGCAAACTACACATGCACATCATAAAGACAGAAGGACGGAGGCTAGAGAGAAGCTTGTCAAGGCTAAAACCTGTACCATCTGATGCCAGACAGCGCAATCTCCACCAAACATAGTCATTTCTGCACTTTATAATTATCCTAAGAGGGTATGTAGAATTAATGTATATATTTGTGAAATTAATATAACTGTTTATTTCAGGAATTTAGTTGGTTGATATACATAGTTAGGATGTGACTGTACCATGCATAATATTTGAATTAAATGGTAGGATTGATGAAGATGGAAACCGACACTATAACCAACAGTGACTCAGCAGAGTCATGTCAACAGTCCTTAACAGGATTAATATAACCTGGTAAACGTTACAGCACTTTTCAGAGCTGACGTGGCATCCCATGTGTGAAAGGCAAAGATAACATCATACCTATGGATAAACTGTATGATAGTCATGTATTATATTATTTTATAAAATGTTCTGCAGCTAGACACCCATCTTGCCTCGCTATTGCTAATCATACTGAGCCATGTGTCATTCATATACATGCAAACATCTGAAACATAGTCATCTCATGCACAACTAGACTTGTGGGCTTTACAACCATAAGCTAGTGTCGTAGATTTTATCAGATAGGTAATAGATGTTTATAGTCCTGTCTGAGCAGAGGTGATAGTGATGACAATGTGAAAGTAAGGGGTAAGAAATAGTTTTATCACGAGGTGATCGTGTAAGAGAAAGGACAGTCTCTGGATAGAATAATTTATCTAATCCAGCCTATCTAGACGACGATATTTAAATCAGACGCACTTTCTCTCCTTGTACGAAATACAAGTTACACTACACTCAAATGCACACAATTCTGTGACAAATACGCACGAACGTGAAAACAAACTATGAATAACATATAATGAATAGGGGTTGACCGACACGATAACTAAAGGTTTAATAAAGTTTATTATCAATAGAAGATCACAACAATAAGCATATACATTACTAGATCATGGTTTACAGACAAAATCGCAAAAGAAGAAATTAATCAAATAGGTTCCTCCCCCTCCCCCCTGGTAAAGGAAAAGAAAAGACGATCCCAACAGAGGTTAATTAACCCAAATAATCAAAAGTTAACAATAAGTTATGAAATAGTCAGTATGGGAAAAGAATAGGTTCCTAATGTAATCTATCCCGTGACTACTCAGATTAGTGAGATAAAAAAAAGAAAGAAGAAACCACATAAGTATATGATGTTAACAAAAGACATAAGTTTCTTTCTCCGTTCATTCAATTCACACCCATTTAGTGGCCACCTTCAGACTTTTGCTTACCCCAGTAGTTGTCGCAGACATTCCAAGGAAATATTTTAATAAGTAATAAGACTATTTAGTGTCAAATTTAAGTTTTGTCAAATCCAGCCCCAGACTCGCCGTGGCTGCTGACTGCAAATTTCACGGGAGTCGCTAGAGTCGGTGATTTAATTTGTCCTGGATACAATAAGTTATCTATGCCTTCAGTTGGTTGGAGTAAGGTTCATGCATGGTGATCGCCGACGTAGGATGAATAGAACATTTATATAGTTCCTATGTTGTTTAGCCTCAGGTGGCTGAGACGCTAGGTTAAGTTACACAAATGTTGCTGACAATATATTTCGCCACAGCTGGCTGATGAGATTGATATAAGTAAATCTGGTAATAGTTCTGGTCCAGTTAATATTATAATTTAATGGTTCTATTCTGGTTTCTCTCATGAAAATGAGTAAAATTGGACCACACATGTCACAGCAAGAAGCTCATCAATATTAAATATCCCTGGATGCTTATAATATTATACGCTCGTATGATCATAAGTTCATATGGCCATAAAAAAGCCGCTAGTACTCAGGTTAATCAGCCTAGATTTTAGGAAAGAAAATATAAACATTTAACCAAATTATCAATAGCATATCTAACACGTGTTAAAATATGACCTCTTCACCACTCCGTTATAAATTAGATTTAAAACACACGTGTCTAGCTTATCCTATCGTTTTTAACGCGTGATATGAACACTAGTCATTTAAAAAATTAGATAAAATGGATAGAAGTAAATAATATATACCGTCAGTAGACAGTTATTTAATGTATGTACTAGTCAATTTAAAACATCTCTTACTGGGAAATAGCGAGTTATTAAATTCACTTTACGGCTGAAAAAGATTTAGCTATAAGTTATTTAATTAGCACAGAAAATCTCAGTGAAATATAATGAAAACTTTAAACACACTAAATCACTTAAAGGCTAGTATATAAATTACCGCAATCAGAAAAATGAAACACTCCGCGAAAATCTAATAATTTTCTCTCTGAATGAGAAATCTAAGATATCGAGCTAGTGAATTTCAGATAGATTTCTGAACAACTGATCATGGCTATCGGAGAGACATGGTATATATCCGTAAATTCCGTTCTATCGCTCTTTAATGCGAAAATCACACCTACTGCCAGACCCGAGCCCATTTGCCGTTCGATTCTTGAATCAAAGGTAATTTTACCACCTCTGCCGCCGACAACCTCTCTGGCTTGACTTTCATTATCTTCGCCTTGCCGAATATCAGCTACGCAATTAATTCCCCTGAAAGTTTTACAATCCAAGGTCCGTCTCAGACTTAACATCGCCCCTGATCAAAGAATCTATTACGCCATACTCCGCTCTCTCTCTCTCTCTCTCTCTCTTTCTCTCTGTGTTCCACCGTCCTTAATTTCCAAACGGCTTACGTGTTAATTGCACTAGTGAATCCTTCGTTCATGTAGCAAAAAATAAACTAGATGGGGAGGGGCAAAAGTGGATGATCACTGCTGCACTACAGTAGAACTCCATTTATCCGAACCCCATGGGACCGAGCATCGTTCGGATAATCAAATGTTCGGATAATTGGATTACATAATGTATCGAGTACATGTACACATATTTCTAACAATAATTAACCATCACAAGGAAAATACACTATAAAACATATTTACTTGTACTGTAATAATAATACCCACACTGTATTAGATCACTGTATCACCAAAATCTTTTATTACACTGCAGTGCATGTACTACTTGTATTAATTATTTTTGTTAAGAAAGAGAAATGTTTTCAAAATAACATTACAAACGATTCAAAACCAGGCGCAACTTACGTATATATGTACTTGCACAGATGTAGACCACTATTTAAAATAATGAGGAATCCTCTTTTGCACCAAACTGGATAGTCTCCTTTTGGCTGCTAAGTCCCGCATTCTCTTCAACAGCAGAAGCTGTGTAGGACAGCTGTCATCTTCTTGCTCGTACCAAGCCATCGCTGTTTCTAGTGCTATAAAGGCCTCTTCAGGACTTGGTCGACGTTTTGGTTTTTCTTCATAATCTACAAGTACATCATGTACTTCTGAGGAGTCTTCATCATCGGTCACTACATGTATTTGGTTTTCTTCTTGCACAAAAGACAAAATTTCTTCGTCATTCAAAAACTGAAAACCAGAATCATTATCATCTTCTAGCCACATGTGTGCATCATCTTTGTCACAGTCCGAAAATCCGGGCATTGCTTGAAACAGTTCCACAACTTCATTTATACAATCATCATTTGTGTCCACTGCAGTAGTTTCATTTCCTCCTTTTTTCCCAAGCAATCTACTCCAAGCCTTGTTGAGATTATCTTGTGACAGGGTGGTCCAAGCATCAGCTAACATATAGCAGCAGTCTTTGAGATTAAGCTTATTGGAAAACGCCACCACACTTTCTTCATCTTCAGCCAACAATAAACGACGCAGGACTTCCTTCTTGTACATCTTTTTAAGCTTTGCTATAACACAATGATCCATTGGTTGAATCAGTGCTGTTACATTGGGAGGCAGAAAAATTACTTTAAAATTTGCATCAACTGCATTCAATGTATCCGTCTCTGGATGAGATGGTGCATTGTCCAGTAGAAGAATTACTTTTCCAGTTTTCTTTTCTTGTTCTCTCAACCTCTTCACATTTGGGATGAACTGATTTGTATACCAATCAAGAAATATTTCACTATTCATCCAAGCACTCTTCTGTGCTTTGTAACACAATGGGAGACATGTCACATTCTTTAAACAACGTGGTTTTTTGGCTTTGCCGATCATTAGCACCGGTAAACGATGACTTCCACTGGCATTCGCGGCTACCAAAATTGGTACTCTCTCTTTGCACTTTTTAAACCCAGGGGCAGCTGCTTCGCGCTGAGATGCAAGTGATTTTTGAGGCAATGATTTCCAGTATAAGCCAGTCTCATCGGCATTATACACATCATCGAGTGAATAACCTTCTTCTTCCAAAAAAGCCAAGAATGTTTCTTTAAAATTTTTAGCGGCAGTTGCATCGCTGGTTAGCCTTAAAGTCAGGAGGACCGTCAAGTTGATTGTTGAACTGAAGTGCCTTTTCACACAACAGAGAACCAGAGATAGGTTCCCCTTTGCTTCTTCTTTGCACAAACCATATATACAAAGCCTCTTCCATTTTCACATCTTTCGCATTTCTCATGGTTTTATGTTTCTTCGACCCATTTTCACTATCAAATTTCGATGCAAAACTCATAATTTTATCCTTGTTACTTTTGATGTCAGAGACGGTAGCTTTCCCAACATTGAAAATCCTCGCAAGTGAAGACACAGTTTCACCTTGTCCTAGTCTCTTGATAATTTCTGTTTTCGTTTCAATTGACAAAACATTGCGGTTCCTTTTATATGCTTTAGGCCTACTGGAAGATGCCATATCGCACAGAGAAATACTTGTACACCAAAATTATTCTGCTGTAGTAGCAGACCCAATTATTTTAAGTTGAACTTCTGTTTAGCCAGTGTTCTACCTAGAACGCACACGTACACTGGATTGGTAAACCAGATATTAACTGACTTTATGATCTAACTGACTTCCTGTACGTAAGCGACCGACCATTAGCCATCCCATTCTCTACAAATTGTTCGCACACATTTGAAGTTTGCCGCATCAAAAGATTCAGAATTTTAGTCTAACGTGACTGTGGCATCTGATTTTTTTTTTCTGGAAAAAGTGTTCGGATAATTGGATGTTCGGATAATTGGGGTTCGGATAAATGGAGTTCTACTGTATTTCCATCTGTGACAGCTAGCCACATGACTATAATTGTCCGCAGGTTCATATGTGTCATCACAAATCAGAAGTCTAAAACTCCTGAACAATCATTGCACCCTGAAGAAACCCAGGAGTATCAGATATTGTCTGCTGGAATTCAGCCCTATTCCACAACAGTGTTTGGGGGACTGGAGCAAGACTTCAATCAACATTGTGTACATTCATACTGAGGACAGGCACAAATTCGAATGTTAAGTATTTCTGTAGCCAATTCATGCAACCACGTGTGAGACCAGTCAATGACAGTTGATGATGAAAATTGTAGCATAGTGTGATGGGGCCGAAAAGGAGACGCCCGCCCCCTACCTGTTTCTAGGCAGATTTATCGCCCATATTTTAGAAGTGCGCGTAGCGCGCTAATATGTAAAAATTCTGACGAGATAAGGAAGATTGATGAAAAGGCCATAATAAAGCCTACATATAGTTGTGGTGTAGAGTTGTGGGTTATAATTGATAGTTATGGGCCATACTTGAGTGGTTTAGTGCCTTATAAAGCGATAATCGCGTGTGATATTTAAGTAGCCAAGATTAATACGCCCAGCGCGCAGTAAAGTGAGTGATTCGACCTGGCCTTATAAAAGAATGCGATAACCAACAGCGACCTTTCCTAGTATCAGCCCACACGAGAGAGCAAACGACGAGGTGACCGGTGTAGGTAGCAGATGGACCAGAGCACGTGAGTTGTAATTCTTAAGCGCAGTTTGTAGAATTTAGCATTCGTGTTCTATAAGTCTGTACATTCAGCACGTGAGTTAATTTAAATTAGCTTTAGTATTCTGTAGTTTTATTATTAGTATTCAGCGTGTCTGTTCTAATGTTTAAAGGAAAAAGTGAATGTGTTTCCAGGACCTGATAATTTAGTCTTGAAATATATTGAGTGGAAATAATGTGTGGATATATTTCACTAGTGTTAAGACCAAATCACATATGTGAGAGTTTAGTATCAAGTATTCCATTCATCAGAGAAGGGCAAATTTAGTAGGAGAGTGTTTTATACATGAAACTGGACAGAGAAGCATCTATTACTTGAATTTAGATGATATTGGCTTGTTAGCAAAATATCAAGATAGCGCCACGTGGTGATTGTATAAAAGCGGCGCCAGCAAGTCTGCATTTAACACTCCTAGTTATCACTTAAGGTTACGCAGTTTTAGATCGCGTGAATCGACACGTGGGTGAAAGTATGTAATTTTCCCCAGTAATAGAAGAGAGAGTTGTCGTGTTAATTTTCCTTTATATGATGACTAGTTCTAGTTGTTAAGTCAAGAGTAATTATATTTTATTTCTTTAATGTAAAAGTAATTGAGTGTATTTCACGAAAGCCTACTTATCATAATTCTACTGTATATATTTAATGGGTTACTGTAAGGTGAGAATAGTCATTTAGATTTCTGGAGAGCGCGAGGCCACCCCTTGGGCGTAAAGCGCAGTTGAGACATAAATGTTGCTGTTTGCTCCTTGCGGAGCAGGGCGACACCAGTGCGGCTGAATCCAACAGAAGCCTGCATGAAGCATTTATATGCTATGGCAGTGATTTGTTTCGGTAACGATGTGTTTCATGTGATGAGATTCCCATTCTCATCAGTGGTCATATACGACACGCTTGTTGCCAGGCGCACCAGTCGTCACATACGACATGCTTCCGAATGCAGTAACGAATATTGAGATAGATCAGTTGCGAGGTGGTGGTTTATTCTCGTTATTGAGAGTATTTGTTGTACATATAGTTGAATATTATTTTATGTCCATTTTATGATTATTTAATTATGGTAATGTGAAGAATGGTTTGTGAGAGCACGTGGGCTCACTTGGAGATGTATATTTCTCTTCTCCGCTCCTGAGGGAGCATGGGGCCACCAGTGTGGTTTCATCCGTATGAAGCATTCAGATGCTCGTGCAGTAGTGGTTTCGGTAGCAATCTGTGTTACACGGTGAGGTTGCCAGCCCCATGCACAACATCATACTAGTCTCATTGGACGACATGCATGAGTGTGTGTGTGTGTGATAGCTGAGTGTGTGCTCTTGCAGTAGTGGTTTCGGTAGCAATCTGTGTTACATGGTGAGATTGCCAGCCCCACGCACAACACCTTACTAGTCTTATTGGACGACATGCATGAGTGTGTGTGTGTGATAGCTGAGTGTGTGCTCTTGCAGTAGTGGTTTCGGTAGCAATCTGTGTTACATGGTGAGATTGCCAGCCCCACGCACAACACCTTACTAGTCGCATTGGATGACACGCATATGTGTGTGCATGTGTGATAGTTGAGGGTGTCAGGTAGTACACGTGGAAGGACTGTTTGGCAGGTGAGAGTATGATTATTTAACTACTATGATTTTAACTATTCGTCGCTTTGTTTGCTTCTTCAGATTAGCAATCAGGCACTGTTGGGTGTTTGTTTGTTTTGTTTTGTTATGTTCGCTAGTTTATTTGTTTAATGTTTGCTTTGTCACTGAATGGGTTGTAAAAATAAATATAGCCCCTGCCTCTAGAATCAAGAGTTTTATTGTTGTATGGACTCCATATACCTTGCACAGCTCTGCGACTATCGCTGACTCGAAGTTCCGGCCTTGATCAGAGTGTATCCTCTGAGGAGCTCCGAGATACTGGAACCACTTTTCCACCAGGGCCTTGGTGACTGTTGTTGCTTTTTTGTCTCTTGTTGGTATAGCAATGGTGTACTTGCTGAACACATCTGTCAGCACTAATACATTCTCAAACCCTTTGGAATCCCGCTCTAGCAGTGTGAAATCCATTGCTACCACCTCAAGCGGTCTGGAGGCAATCAAGTTTCCCGATGGCCCATGAAACTTCAGTTGAGGTGCCTTGGCGACGTTACATCGGTTGCATCTGCGACAAAAGACGTCAACATCAGCTGTGATGCCTACCCAGAAGCACCTACTTCTCAGCAACTGCAGCATGCGCTCTCTTCCCTGATGGTCCACCCTGTGAGCAGTCTAGTATCCGTGGTTTCATGGACTACAACTCTACCCCCCACTGTTCGACAGGGTACTCACCATACTACCTCCTCTTCGGCAGAGAGCCGAGGCTTCCTCTAGACTTCATGATAGGCACGCGCCCAGATGAAGAGCCGGAGACAACTGACGAGTGGCTGCAAGGTCACCTAGAGAGGTTGCACATAGCCCACCAAAAAGCTGCAGAGAGAATGCAGAAAATGGCCGCTGACAGGAGGGAGAGAAGTAATCAGCTTCCAGGCCCCACACCATTGCGAGTGGGTGAAAGAGTGCGGAAAAGAGTGCACTACACTGACAGGGCCAAAATACAAGACGTGTGGTCCAACGACGAATTCATTGTATCGTCAATTCCAGAAGCAAGCGGTGGTCCTTATGTGATAAGGCCAGCAGGCAACGAAGATCTGAAGATGAGGGTTGCGGCGCACGAACTGAGACGAAGTGAGGACAAAGATGATTCTCCGAATCTGGTAGATGCTACACTAGGCCTACCTGAGGCACCAGCTTCGCCAGATGAGACAGATCCTGGGGAGGACGTGCATGGTCTAATGCCCGAACCAGGCTGGTATGCCCTGCAGCCAATAGAGGGTCCTGCCCCGAGACGATCTGAGAGGTTACAAGTGAAGCGCCAGAGGTAGTGATGTTGTCGGGACGACAACAAAATCAGGAGGGAGATATGTGATGGGGCCGAAAAGGAGACGCCCGCCCCCTACCTGTTTCTAGGCAGATTTATCGCCCATATTTTAGAAGTGCGCGTAGCGCGCTAGTATGTAAAAATTCTGACGAGATAAGGAAGATTGATGAAAAGGCCATAATAAAGCCTACATATAGTTGTGGTGTAGAGTTGTGGGTTATAATTGATAGTTATGGGCCATACTTGAGTGGTTTAGTGCCTTATAAAGCGATAATCGCGTGTGATATTTAAGTAGCCAAGATTAATACGCCCAGCGCGCAGTAAAGTGAGTGATTCGACCTGGCCTTATAAAAGAATGCGATAACCAACAGCGACCTTTCCTAGTATCAGCCCACACGAGAGAGCAAACGACGAGGTGACCGGTGTAGGTAGCAGATGGACCAGAGCACGTGAGTTGTAATTCTTAAGCGCAGTTTGTAGAATTTAGCATTCGTGTTCTATAAGTCTGTACATTCAGCACGTGAGTTAATTTAAATTAGCTTTAGTATTCTGTAGTTTTATTATTAGTATTCAGCGTGTCTGTTCTAATGTTTAAAGGAAAAAGTGAATGTGTTTCCAGGACCTGATAATTTAGTCTTGAAATATATTGAGTGGAAATAATGTGTGGATATATTTCACTAGTGTTAAGACCAAATCACATATGTGAGAGTTTAGTATCAAGTATTCCATTCATCAGAGAAGGGCAAATTTAGTAGGAGAGTGTTTTATACATGAAACTGGACAGAGAAGCATCTATTACTTGAATTTAGATGATATTGGCTTGTTAGCAAAATATCAAGATAGCGCCACGTGGTGATTGTATAAAGGCGGCGCGTCAGCAAGTCTGTGTTTAACACTCCTAGTTATCACTTAAGGTTACGCAGTTTTAGATCGCGTGAATCGACACGTGGGTGAAAGTATGTAATTTTCCCCAGTAATAGAAGAGAGAGTTGTCGTGTTAATTTTCCTTTATATGATGACTAGTTCTAGTTGTTAAGTCAAGAGTAATTATATTTTATTTCTTTAATGTAAAAGTAATTGAGTGTATTTCACGATAGCCTACTTATCATAATTCTACTGTATATATTTAATGGGTTACTGTAAGGTGAGAATAGTCATTTAGATTTCTGGAGAGTGCGAGGCCACTCCTTGGGCGTAAAGCGCAGTTGAGACATAAATGTTGCTGTTTGCTCCTTGCGGAGCAGGGCGACACCAGTGCGGCTGAATCCAACAGAAGCCTGCATGAAGCATTTATATGCTATGGCAGTGATTTGTTTCGGTAACGATGTGTTTTATGTGATGAGATTCCCAGTCTCATCAGTGGTCATATACGACACGCTTGTTGCCAGGCGCACCAGTCGTCACATACGACATGCTTCCGAATGCAGTAACGAATATTGAGATAGATCAGTTGCGAGGTGGTGGTTTATTCTCGTTATTGAGAGTATTTGTTGTACATATAGTTGAATATTATTTTATGTCCATTTTATGATTATTTAATTATGGTAATGTGAAGAATGGTTTGTGAGAGCACGTGGGCTCACTTGGAGATGTATATTTCTCTTCTCCGCTCCTGAGGGAGCATGGGGCCACCAGTGTGGTTTCATCCGTATGAAGCATTCAGATGCTCGTGCAGTAGTGGTTTCGGTAGCAATCTGTGTTACACGGTGAGGTTGCCAGCCCCATGCACAACACCATACTAGTCTCATTGGACGACATGCATGAGTGTGTGTGATAGCTGAGTGTGTGCTCTTGCAGTAGTGGTTTCGGTAGCAATCTGTGTTACATGGTGAGATTGCCAGCCCCACGCACAACACCTTACTAGTCGCATTGGATGACACGCATATGTGTGTGCGTGTGTGATAGTTGAGGGTGTCAGGTAGTACACGTGGAAGGACTGTTTGGCAGGTGAGAGTATGATTATTTAACTACTATGATTTTAACTATTCGTCGCTTTGTTTGCTTCTTCAGATTAGCAATCAGGCACTGTTGGGTGTTTGTTTGTTTTGTTTTGTTTTGTTCGCTAGTTTATTTGTTTAATGTTTGCTTTGTCACTGAATGGGTTGTAAAAATAAATATAGCCCCTGCCTCTAGAATCAAGAGTTTTATTGTTGTTCGGGTCGGTGCGAGTGTGACAAGAGAGTGATCACACATCACAATATAATCATCATCATCATCTCGCCCACCCTACCACAATAGCTAAGAGACTAAAGTGAAAGGAACTTTTGCTGAACTTTTCAAAAAGTACTTGGAAGAGCCAAGAAAGAACATTCTTAGTTAATTACTTAGAATAAATTCACCATCATCAAAATTTTAAAAATATATTTCTTCATTGATTACCATCATCCAATATTCATAATTCAGCACAAAGAAGGATAGATGTAAATAAATAATTCAATAATTGCATTCAACAGTCTTATTAATTTTATATTGTTGAAGTTTGAGTCTTATTGAATTGTATACTTATCATTGGTAGTTACGTAGCAAAGGTGGCACTGTAGGATCTGACTTTACTCTGAATAATTTCTTAATCAGACACCTTCACAGCCGTGACTATCCTGTGATACCAGTGTTCCTCTTCAACACTGGGACTTCACTCCTTCAAGACAGAATTCTATTTCTGTTTCTTCAGTAATACTACTGACACTTCACACTTATAAAAACCTTACGCTACATTTCTTAGCAGATCATTTTGTTTTTGACAGAAACATTTACGAATAATTTTTTTGTTTAAATTCATACATACTAAGGGATGTAATCGAGGGAAATAACTTCATGCGATTAACCAAGGGAAATAATCAGATTGATAAAAATATTTATTTATTTTTGCAATTTACAATACCAATCCGTATTATTTTACAACTCAATTTAAAATTGTTTATTATACACATTCCGTTTTATTGAAAGACTAAAAAAATCTTTTTTTTTTTCTATAGTATTTATGAATACACTATATACATCAAACGTAAGGTTGTTTATCACAGTATAGTTCATAGTATGGTTCATAGTTTTAGAAGACACCAAATAACATACTTACTATCTGAGCTGGGCACATAGTCTTTTCTAATGAACATACGCCATAATGTACAGCGCAAATAACGCTGTGAAACCCAAAGCCCTAATATCTGGCCTTTGGCTAGGATCATGTGTCTAGACACAGGGACCGGTACAGTGACATTCATGTGTCATTAGGTCTCTTGTGTGAGAATACAGAAGATCACTACGGTGACACATGTTGTCATTGGGTCTTCAAGTGTTGGGACATGTGGTCTTGACCAGAGCCGGGTTTTGGCGGGGATAATGCGACCTCATGCGAGGAAAAAATATGCGACCTCAAGCGAGGAAAAAAAAAAAAAAAAAAAAAAGAGAATACAGAAGATCACTACGGTGACACATGTTGTCATTGGGTCTTCAAGTGTTGGGACATGTGGTCTTGACCAGAGCCGGGTTTTGGCGGGGATAATGCGACCTCATGCGAGGAAAAAATATGCGACCTCAAGCGAGGGGTAAAAAAAAAAAAAAAAAAAAAAGAATTAAAAAAAAAAAAAATGTGTGAGAACACAGAAGATCACTATAGTGACACAGTTTGTCATTGGGTCTTCTTGTGTTGGGACATGTGGTCTTGACCAGGGCCGGGTTTGGGCGGGTACTAATGCGACCTCATGCGAGGAAAAAATATGCGACCTCAAGCGAGGAAAAAAAAAAAAAGACATTCATGTGTCATTTGGTCCTTTGTGTGAGAACACAGAAGATCACTAGGTGACACATTTTGTCATTGGGTCTTCTTGTGTTAGGACATGTGGTCTTGACCAGGGCTGGGTTTGGGCGGGGCTAATGCGACCTCATGCGAGGAAAAAATATGCGACCTCAAGCGAGGAAAAAAAAAAAAAAAAAAAAAAAGACATTCGTGTGTCATTAGGTCCTTTGTGTGAGAACACAGAGGATCACTAGGTGACACATTTTGTCATTGGGTCTTCTTGTGTTGGGACATGTGGTCTTGACCAGGGCCGGGTTTGGGTGGGTAAATGCGACCTCATGCGAGGAAATAAGATGCGACCTCAAGCGAGGAAAAAAAAAAAGACACAGGGACCAGTGCAGTGACATTCATGTGTCATTAGGTCTCTGTGTGAGAACACAGAAGATCACTACAGTGACACAGTTTGTCATTGGGTCTTCTTGTGTTGGGACATGTGGTCTTGACCAGGGCCGGGTTTGGGGTGGGTGCCAATGCGACCTCATGCGAGGAAAAAATATGCGACCTCATGCGAGGAAAAAAAAAAAATCATGTGTCATTAGGTCCTTTGTGTGAGAACACAGAAGATCACTAGGTGACACATTTTGTCATTGGGTCTTCTTGTGTTAGGACATGTGGTCTTGACCAGGGCCGGGTTTGGGCGGGGCTAATGCGACCTCATGCGAGGAAAAAATATGCGACCTCAAGCGAGGAAAAAAAAATGTACAGCACAAATAACGCTGTGAAACCCACGGTGACAGTAGTGTTCAAGTGTTTTTTCACAGATTCTCGTGCGGATTACCTTTGTTGTGAGCGTGTGTGTTTTTTTTTTCTGAGCGGATATTTCCTTTTTTACCAAATCCAAAATGAAAGTACAAGATATTATTCTAAACATGGAAGATGCCCTGGAAGGCGGGTCGTTGCATAGACCCGGTACCCTAGTGCTAACAACATCCGGGCCACAAGCCGCAAGAGCCTCTTACTCGCTGATGGCGAGCATTTTAGCTGGACCAGCAGGGGTGGGCTCAAATAACATTGCAGCCCTTTACAGATTCTCAAACCCTCTAAAATGGTATGCGACCCTGACGACGTCAGCTCACATAACGCACTATCAGAAACTTCATGGGAAGAAATTCGAATGGGATAATCCCAAGATGTCTATAATTATAGAACATCAAGAAAAGGAAAAGTCCAAGGGGGTGCTACATTGGCTACCCCCAACGATAAAAAAGGACGCTGTTCTACAAATCGTCACATCCATTACGGGCGACAAAGAAGCCGACGCTTTTCAGTTAAAGAACGCCACTGACAAGTGGGCCTTCATGAGCAACCCGACCAGAAACATCCCGCACTATGTCAACATGAGACTACAGTCGCAGGGACACGAGACAAACGTAAAAATCTTTGTTACAATAACCGGCAGACGAACGCCTTGCGCGATTTGTGGGTTGGACAGTCATTGGGTTAACCAATGCCCAAAAAGGAAACCACAAGTAGCAACCAAAATCACAGTTCCGGTCAAAGAACAACCTACAAAATCAGCACCATCAACATCAGCTGCACCTTTAATGCAAAACAACCCCCAGATAACCAATGACTTACCACAAGACACAAACAACATGAATTTACCCGAATCTGACCCAGAAGATATGAACAATGAGAAATTTACACTTTTTGTAAACAAGAGGAAACAGAAGAAAGAGAAATCGAAACAGATTAAAGTCAAAAGAAGAATTACGCAGATATCCCCTCAGTCCACTCTGGGTGACACCAATATGACCACTGACATAAACAACAAGCAAGACAGCAGCACAAGTGATTGTGACACAGACACACCACTCCAAGGTGGGGCCCCCTCTTCCTGGGCAGCGATGGCTACAGAGGACTACTATGACCCAGTGTTATCAATAGACCTGGAAAGAAACTCACCGGGACAGGACTTAACCTTCTAAAAAGGGAAAATAACTTTTTCACAAGCGTGTCGCACGTACACAGACGACCCAGAGTTATAGAAGGGGAAACTCGTGATGTTCAAGGACGTTAAGAACTGTGTAACTAAAATAATACATATAAATATGAATTCAAGGACAGATAGAGATACAAGATACATAGTGGATACATATATGTGCAAATGGAGATACACAAGTATGTATTTACAATGCTATAATTCTCTTCCTTTTCAAGACATCCTTTCCCGTTGTAGTATCTTGATACTTACTTCCTTTTCTGCCTTATGGTTTTTCATATCTTTTTCATTACATAACCACACCCTTTCCTCCAATAGTCCTTTTTGTCAATTATCATCCTGTAATCCGTGTTCCAAGTCTCGGGCCTTTCTTTTCTTGAGCGGCATTTTTTTTCTACATCCATCAACCTTATTCCTTACCCACACAGATGCTCAAGTACCTTTCCTCTTTCCTAGAACTGACTGCACCTGCTCTATGCAGTAACAAGGGAACTGCATACTTCATTTTATTTTATGTAAACGATTAAGGCAACAATGTTTGGTTTTTTTCATGACGCACACTGTTTTACACCCCAACACTACGCCCATTAGTTTAACCCTGTTGTCTTTAAACATAAACGGTTTAACAAATAAACTAAGCTCTCTGGAAATACTAATTAAAAAATACCAACCCGATTTTGTTTTTCTGCAAGAAACCAGAGTTATTTCAAACTTTCGGGCCAAACAAATTACAACAAAACTAGGTTTAAGAAACGGTTGGTTTAGTATAGGGACATCACACACAGGTGTAGCGATCTTACAAGTATCAGAAGACTGGGAAATAACACACCATAACACGGACACTAACGGTAGATTAGTTTGTATCCAAATAAAAAATAAACAAAGCGAACAAGACACATACACATTAGTCAATATATACGCTCCTAGTCAAAAAACAAACCAGCCAGCTTTTTATGGAGAACTCTCTGACTTTTTGTCACCACACTACAAAGGAGGGAACTTAATTTTAGGAGGGGATTTTAATTGTGTCATGTCTGACCTAGATCTTGCCGGTCGAACCTTACAAAGACAGAATACATATGTAACTAAGAATCAGACATCTCCGTGGAAGATATTACAAACTATTTTAGAAGAGCACAGTCTAAATGATACCTTTAGAAGTGTTGAACCAAAAAATAGATCGTACACTTTCACAGATAAGACACACCCAGGCTTACGACGAGCATCTAGGATAGATAGGATATATACATCAGAAATTTACAAGGTACAAAAAACACAACATATTAACAGCACACTCGACTTCACAGACCATAAAGCAGTTTATAGTGTTAGGTATAGGGACGCCCATTATAACATCTTAAAGATCTCCACACTGAAAGTTTAATAATAGTTTACTTAAACATGACTTCTTCACAAAGGAAATAACGCAGCTCATATTAGGATACACAGAACAGATCCCTGAACAAAATATTGCAGGATATTGGGACCTATTAAAAAACACCATAAAAGACAAGACACAGGTCCTGGCAACCTACATACACAGGACATCCAAAACACAAGAAAAGATATTAGAACAAGCTATCAAACTGACAAAAAAGATAGACAAAACTGACCCGGTTATTCAGATGTTACAGGACCAGTTAGAACAGCATAAACAACATATATACAAAGGTGCAATGCTGAGAACGAAGTTATATACAACACAAGAGACTCCAAACAAACAGTACTTGGCAATAGAACAGAACGTTCAACAAAATAAGCAGATCCGCCAAATACTAGATAACAATGGACAATTGCAAACGAACAACACAAACATATGTCAGACCATCTTGGAATTTTACAAACATTTATACACCAAAGAAGAAACAAGAACAGACACGCAAAAAAAAATTTTAAAGTACACAAAATCTCTTACAGAACAAGAAAATAAAAATTTAGACTAAGTTATAACACTCGAAAATTTGAGGGAGGCAGTAAACACACTAAACAGAGATAAGACCCCTGGCCCAGATGGCCTTACATCAGAATTCTATATTTTCTTTTTTCCCCGTTCTCGGACCACTATTAATGAAAGTTTTTGAGGAAGCTTTTCAGAAAGGCGAACTTCCTGAAAGTTTAAACCAGTCGTACATAGCACTCTTACCAAAAGAAAAAACAGATAGGAAACTACTAAAAAACTATAGACCCATATCACTTCTAAACACTGATTACAAAATTTTAACTAAAACTCTAACTAATAAACTGAAATCATTCATGCATATCCTAACTCATGACGACCAACAGAACAGCGTGCCGCAGAGAAATATTAGCAAACATACACACTTTTTTAGAGACCTGATTAACTACGCGTCAGACAAGCAGCACGAGGCCGCTATTTTATCGTTGGTCCAAGAAAAAGCCTTCGACAGGGTATCCCATTCTTTTTTGCACAAAACACTGCTTGCTTGTAATGTAGGGCCATACTTTAGGAAATGGATAGAAATTATATATAAAACACCCGAAAGTAGACTTTTAATAAATCACACAATCACAGAACCATTTATTCTAACTAGGTCAGTCAGGCAAGGCTGTCCACTCTCGCCGTTGCTATATGTACTGTCAATAGAACCCGTGTTATAGAAAATTAGACAAGACACAAACATCACGGGGGTTTTCATTCCAGGACAAGGTCAAAGGAAATTAATATTAGACAAACATAAAGGTATGTTTTCAGGCACTCGTAAGAAATAAAGAAGTAGAACACTTAGACAACAGAAAAACAACAGACGTGAGTGGCTTACCCAGGGTTCGAACCCCGTACCTTCCGTACGACAACTCCGCCTAGCTATACAAGCGAATCACACTAACCTCACGGCCAGCTAGGCATGGAATAAACAAACTAATAAGAACTTTCTTATTTCGCAACACCTTACACTGTATAAAGCATAAAACGTTAATACAACCCAAAGATAAAGGGGGAGTATCTTTACAAGATATAGCAACTAAAATAAAAGCTTTAAGAATCAAGTACATAGGAGAAATAGTAAAAAATCCTGGACAATATCCTTTAGCTCATTATTATATTGGTCTGAGATTATCTAACGTATGTCGTTACAAAAACAATCAACCTCATTATTTTGGCACTTTACCACGGTTCTACAAACAATGCATACAGAGCATACAAGGAAACACACCTTTATTACAACAAAATACACGTTCCATTTACAGAAGTCTTATTAGTGTACAAGAACCCTCATTAGTGACAAGGATAAAACGTGGGTACAATTATTTTATAACTGATTACCAACCTATTTTTAAGAGCCTACACGAGTTACCACTTGCTCCACCCGCAAAGGAAGTCACGTTTAGATTATTATACAGGGTGTTCCACGAAAAAGCGGCCCCATTCACAAAGTGAAAGTAGCTAGATTTTTCAGCATTTTTCAATGTTTACAAATATGTCGGTTATAAAAAGTTCTAAGTAGTACTAGATTGACCTAAATTATTTTCCGTGAGTATTTGAAAACCATTGTGTGTGTTTAAATAAACTGTCTATCACAATGCCGTTTTCACTGCAAGAAAGGATAGCTATTGTTGAGAATTATATCCGTACGGGATCGCTAGGACTACTTGGCCATTCACACTACTGTACTTCCGACACAATACGACAGCATTCCATGACGTCACGGGCCGCTTTTCGTGGAACACCCTGTATAACATGACACCCATTAGGCAAAGACTTGTTGCACAGTGGAAGAACCTCCCACAATGCAAATTATGTAATACCAATACACAGGAGACAGAAGATCATTTGTTTTTTTTACTGTAGTACAGTCACTCCTACAATAGGAATTTTGAAAAAGGAATTGATGGTCTGCTTTCCACGCAGTATAGACATGTATAGAGCTATCATGCTGAATTCCCTACCAAAGTGCATACAACAAGTAGAACTGAAACTTGTGAGCCTGATAGTGGAATTTAAATATTTAGTCTGGATTTGTAGGAACTGCGCGGTGTTTGAAGGGAAACAGTACAACGCACACTTATTCTCAAAATTATTCTTACAAAAAACACAATATATCAAAGTTTGAAGGGATTGAGGGTGGGGGGAAAAAGGGGGGGGGGGTGGGGGGGGCAGGAAACTAATTTCAACCTAGAATTGACTGTACATATGTTTAAATAATTATAGCCATGTTTTGGGCTTTCTGGATGCAAGATTCAATGGGTATGTGAAGGTTTTTATTTGGAAACTTTCTTTCAAATGTGCCAGTGAGTGAGAGTACGTGTTTATTTTATATGCATTACACAATGTACGGGTGTTTGTAAATTGTAAAAGGATTTTAAAATAAATAAATAAATAAATAAAATAAAATAAAATATAATTTAAAAAAAAATAAATAAAAACGGAGCGAACGTAGGTATGTACGTGAATGTATTTATCGGTATGTAGGTGCGTTTTTTTTTCCTCTTCTTCATGTTTCTTCTCAAATGTTTTGACTCATTTCGGAGATTCTAAACAGTAGCTCAGGTGTACATGTGAAAGTGTGAGCAAGTGTAAGTTTCTAGATATAAAATACTATGAACTATACGGGATTTTGATTAGCTATAAACCATATTAATTTATTTTTTTATTCTTTTTAAAAGTAAATTAACTTTTTAAATTTCTTTGTTATTCAGTTAATCTATATAAAATCTTAATTATTTATTATTTAATTTTTTTTAAATGTATTTTGTTTATCAAATTACTCTTTTATTTTTTTAACTTGCTTAAGTACACTATGGAAGTGAGAGTGCGCAAAAGGTTTCATGTGTAATATTCAATGTATCTTTCTTGTATTTCATGTAAAATGTACCTGTGTTTGTAAAGTGGAAAGAATGACAAATAAAAGTTTAAAAAAAAAAAAAAAAAGTGATACAAAAAAAAATATATACAGCGCCCTTATCCGGCCTTTGGCTAGGATCATGTGTCTAGACACAGGGACCGGTACAGTGACATTCATGTGTCATTAGGTCCCTTGTGTGAGAACACAGAGGATCACTACAGTGACACAGTTTGTCATGGGGTCTTCTAGTGTTGGGACATGTGGTCTTGACCGGGGCCGGGTTTGGGCGGGTGCCAATGCAACCTCATGCGAGGAAAAAATATGCAACCTCATGCGAGGAAATTTAAAAAAAAAGAAAAAAGAAAATGTACAGCGCCCTTATCCGGCCTTTGGCTAGGATCATGTGTCTAGACACAGGGACCGGTACAGTGACATTCATGTGTCATTAGGTCTCTGTGTGAGAACACAGAGGATCACTACAGTGACACAGTTTGTCATGGGGTCTTCTAGTGTTGGGACATGTGGTCTTGACCGGGGCCGGGTTTGGGGCGGGGCCAATGCAACCTCATGCGAGGAAAAAATATGCGACCTCAGGCGAGAAAAAAAAATGTACAGCGCAAATAACGCTGTGAAACCCAACGCCCTAATATCTGGCCTTTGGCTAGGATCATGTGTCTAGACACAGGGACCAGTAGTGACATTCATGTCATTAGGTCCTTTGTGTGAGAACACAGAAGACCACTACAATGACACATGTTGTCATTGGGTCTTCTTGTGTTGGGACATGTGGTCTTGACCAGGGCCGGGTTTGGGGCGGGGCCAATGCAACCTCATGCGAGGAAAAAATATGCAACCTCATGCGAGGAAATTTAAAAAAAAAAACAAAAAAAAACATAACTGTCGTGAAACATTCTAATCCACATATATAAATTCGAAAGTAAATGTAAAGCCTAACGAAGTAATTCAATAAAAGGAAAGAAGAATGGTAAAAGAACAGTGCGGTCACAATAGCGTACGCCTGTGTTATAGAACGTCATACTAGCTAAACAAGAAAACCCCTTTTTCTACTTCGTCTGCATAATTGTAACGCTTTCACGTTTGCTAGTAAAGCCTACTGCATCAAATACACGCGTTTCTAAAAATAAAACTGGTACTGCATTGCTTATACGACCTTGATAGACACACTGCGTAATGACCTAGATTTAATATTACATTAATGTCATTATGCACTACGGAAACTAAAAGACAGACGGGCTTAGAAGAGAGAGAGAGAGAGAGATGTACGGAGGAACGCATGCAATACTACCACGTCGTCTCGCGATTGAAAAGTAATGCCACCCCACGCGCAAGGCATGCAGGCTTGCCTTTTTTCAAATAAACAGTGACAAAAAACACTACCAATACGAGGTAAGGTTTTAAAAAACATGTTTAATGCTTATTGGGAAACATGACACAATACTGTTTTATGTCTGAAATCCTGATTTTATACTGACATAACAGTCGAAAAGGCAGAACAGGTGGCGGTTTTAAGACAGTAAATAAAAAAATACACGACTATCCTAGATTAATACATATTTGTAACGAAGAAACTTGGCTCCATTAAACTTATATATTTGGGTGCCTTAGGACTTGCTGACAAAGAATATGTTAGGTGTTATGCCAATAGTCTAGTAATTAACAAATTATAGCCAAAATACTATAGTGGTGTTGTCTGACAACACAGGATCATATTTGCTCATAATGGCGTGTTTGGACACTGCTTTAGGGGAAATGAGGCCACCACGTTAAATCCGATTTGATTGGCTAGAATAATATGTAAGGCGAAACATGATTAGTCGATTGCAGATACTATTTTTGGTTGTTAATGGAAACGGTAGGAAGGGTAAATTTTTTCAAAGGCTTTTGTAAACATGGTCTCATTGGCTAGACCATTTGATATAGTCAATTAGGAGCGTCAGTTCAGGGCCACTTTTTCAAAATAAACTTTGTAGAAGCAAGTGCGTTGAGAACCAGCTCATATTTTTCTAATAAAAGCCTGGGACAGAGGCAGATCGGAATTGTGCCATAACTCATCGCCAGTCAACGTACTTGTTTAATATTTCCTTGAATTGTGGTAAGCTAGACATATTTGATATCTTTGTGGTAAAGTGGGATGTTATAAATATTTATAGGGGACTTAGTGTACTGACTGAGATCAGCTGTGAAGGTATCTGTATCTAATAAGTGTGGTGTATTACAGATGACCTTACTTGCTACCACATTTATACCTCAGTCAGAATTATTCTGGAATATTGTGATGACTACGTTAAATGTCTAGGGTTATGAAAATGATGAAGTGTAAGTCACAACAACAACAGACAGATAAACATTTTAATTTATTCCACAACACTTTACAACACGGTGACACTCACACACATATAACACTCTATAAGACTATCTTAAATGAGTCAAGTGTTTAAGTTTAAAAATATATGTATTAATTCTTTCAATAATGGGTATCCTGATTCAACTACACAGTGAACCAGGAATCACAATCAAATGTAATTACAAGGAGTATGTACACAGTTTATATATATGAACTTTGTATTGACATATTTTATTATTATTATTCTATGTGTGTGATTTGTGAAGTGGTACTATGAAGTAATACTGGCTTGTTCAAGCTTGGTTGTTGTTTTTCATCATGACTTCAAGTGTTTGATTATCGTGGAAATAGTATTGGGAAAAGTTCACTGTTCCTGTCTTTTGAAACAAATTATTGTCCCTCTGTGTTTAATATAATGTCAATTTTTGAGGGGGGCTCATAATGTTGAGCTACTCTGGCCACAGAAGCTTATCTTTCGTGATGGCGGCAGGAAAAGACTCCTCTGCTCGATTGCTTCTTGTGTTCTGGAGACACCTCACTGGTCGCTATCTGGACCAAGGAGTATGCTGTCAGCCTCTGGATTCAGCAAAACTCAGACCAGGTGCTGCTTCAATAACTTAGGACCACGGTCCCTGAAACAAGAAGGTTGTACCTCCTACTTCAGATCTAATTTATAATCTATTTCCACACTGAACACAATACATAACAAACACTGAGTTCAGAGCGGTAGGCCAACTGCTAGCTTCATCTGAAACAATTTACACCAGTATACTCCTCCCTAATGGTTACTACGCCTCTGCAATTCCAGCATTATTTCTTTCTAGTCAATAAGATAGGTGTCAGTGTACTTTTTGGCGATTCCATGCAGTTTTACTTTTCTCCGACACCTCCTGTTCAGGTTGGAGCAATATTGAGGCCTTGCCTCATGTTTGCTACTGAACCACACACATATACAGACATAAATTATCAATTTACATTCAATTTTCATTAAAAAGATATCAAATATGTCAAGCTTACCACAATTCATGGAAATAATACACAAATACGTTGACTGGCGATGAATATGGCACAAATTCCGATCTGCCTCTGTCCCAGGCTTTTATTTAGAAAATTATGCACTGGATCTCAACGCACTGTTTCTTAGTAAGTTTATTTTAAAATGTGGCACTGAACTGACGCTCCTAATTGACTATATTGGCGGGTCTAACCAATCGGGCCATGTTTACACAGCTTTTTAAAAAAAAAGTACCCCTACTACCGTTTCCCCTAACAACCAAAATTAGTAGTTGTAGTCCGACTAATCGTGTTTAGCCTTACATTTACTTCTATCCAATCAAATAGGATTTTACATGGTGGCCCATCTCCCGTAAAATAGTGGTTTCAAAACATGCCACTGTGCGATTATTATGTGGTGTTGTCTGACACCCTCACTATTTTCTTTTGGCTATAATTTGTTAATTCCTAGACTATTTGCGTAACACTTAACATATTCTTTGTCAGCAAGTCCTAAGGAACCCAAATATATAAATTTAATGGAGCTAAGTGGCTGCGTTCAAAATATGCATTTTCTAGGATAGTCGTGTATTTTTTATTTTTTTATGTTTAGAACCGCCACCTGTCCTGCCTTTTCGACTGTTTTGTCAGACTAATGTCAGGATTTCAGACATAAAACAGTAGAATGTCATGTTTCCCAATAAGCATTTTACAGGTTTTTAAACCTAACTCTCGTAGTTGTAGTGTTTTTTATCACTGTCTATTTGAAAAAAGTTAGTGCTTCTGGCCTTACGCTTGGGGTGGCATTAATTATATATCGCGAGACGCATGTTAGTGTTGCATGCGTTCCGGCTTTCAGCCCTCCCTCTCTCTATCCTAATTCCATCTGTCTTTTCATTACGCAGTGTATAAAATGAAATTAATGCTAGTATTAATTTAGGTCATTAATCAGCTTGCGTATCTCAAGGTTTTCTTAGAAATGCAGTACACGTTTTATTGTTTTGTGGAAACGCGTGTATGCTGCTATAGGCTTTACTATCAACGTGGAAACGTTACAATTTGCAGACGAAGTAGAAAAAGGGGGATTTTAGTACGCCATTGTGACAGCACTGTACTTTTACCATTTCTCTTTCCTTTTATTGAATTAATGCGTTAGGCTTTACCTTTACCTGATAATTTATACATGTGGATGTAGAATTTCACGACAAATTCTCCCCACTTAAAACAGACGTTATACGTCAGTCTATAATTCTATATACACATAGAGAAATTTATGTCTATGCCTGGTGATTTCTTTGATTTTCATCGCACGGATGGCGGCTTAGAAAATCTGCATCAACGTTTCTCTGATTTCATTTTGATCATGGATTAATGCAGGTGGGTCAATTCAAAGTAAGCACTACTGACGAAGGTTGAAGAATCCATTTCAGATAGGTTACTGTACAGCTGCAAGTGTTACGGCTTGTCTTACTACTGCTTAGCAATCAATATTCACCATTTCTTTTCTCTGAGTCTGCTCAACGACATGTCCAGAAAAGATTAGATGTTCCTCAAATTGTACGTTATGAGGAGTTGATCTATATAGTGATATCTGAGTTGTGTAGGGGATCCAATAATGTCCTGATCAGCCTTAATAAACACTCGGACTATCCTCAATTCAAAAAGGCAACAATGGAGACACTCTGCTCCTCCGAGATGTTCACAGCCAACAATTGGTCTGATCTCAGGCGTGATTGAATGTGGAAACACCCTTCTAATAATATATTTATAATGTTCTATAATGTGCCACTCAAATGGAGGCCTTATTCACCAACTATAGTTCCGCCTACCGACAATCTGGTGAATTTAGATAATATGTGGGGAAATGAGTTTCTGCATCAGAATCAATTCGCCCTTAGCATAGCTATAAGATGTGTGGGTTATCTCCATCCAGGGTCCGAACTCTTCTTCCCCTTGGACGGTGTAGGGTCGGGTGACTACCAATGTCACCGGTGCCCTTATAATGCTAAGTTAATAGCCATATTGTGAAGCGCTGTGAGCATTTTCCGAATTGCTCACTCGTCCACTGCCCACTGTTCTTCTGGTAACAATTTGTTTCGGTTTTAACTTAGGCGGATCATCTTCAATGTCAATGTCAGCCAGCTCCCTAAATGCGGCTTCAAACTGTGCCTGGGATGACTGGTCTGAGTTTCTATTTTCTCTGGATGCCCTTCTCAGAGTTGCGAATCTAAATATTTTTGGTGAACACTGTTGGGGGGAAGGTGGATACCTATCCTCTATGTCAACCTTATTATTGTTATTTTCCTTGTTATTGTTAGGCCCATATGTTTCAGAATGCTTGGCTGGCATCTGATTATGATTTTCCCAACTTGGGGACTGTACCTTGCTATATTTTTCACAGGCCCCCACAAATTGTGCAATATCAGCAGCTACTTGGGGCCAGTAGAATTTTTCTGATGTCCTTTGACGGGTAGTCCCATTTCTCTGGTGTCCACCGTCTGGTACAACATGAGCTTGTGCCATCACTTTTTCCCTGTAGGGGGTTGGTAATACCAATTGTCCCTGTTCTTTGGATCCTACTCTAGCTTTCCTGAAGAGCAGACCTTCCTTCAAATAAAATTGTCCTTTCTTAGGGTGTGCATGGCTTGTTGGCAATTTACCAAAGCAAAGTTTTAATGTTTTATCTTTTGCCTGGGCCTTTCTCATCTGCTTATGAGAATAAACTAGTGGTGGTTCCTCCTCCGTTCTACTAGGGGTCGACTTGACCTGAAGCGTGGCCATTACCACAGGTTTTACAGGGCTTCCTAGAAAAACATATTTGCTTCCTAACACCAGCGGGTAATTAGGGTCATCACACACGGCTGCTCTAATCACTCCTTCCACGTACCTTGTCTCTACATTGATCTCGGCTACGGGAAGTGTCATGGTGGATATTACCTTTACGGCCCTTTGTATCTCCACTTTCTCTGTGGTAAACTGTTCAGGGTGCACTAGGTTTGCACTCACAACTGAGTCATATTCTAAACCTGAATCGTAAAGGCACCTAACCTTGGCCCCATTACATGTCACTTCTTCACAGATGGGGGATGTTGAAGATTTATATGATTCTCTGTCAGTTTCTTCTTCCCCTTGTCCACTGTTATCATGCATGCCGCGTGATATAGAGGAACTTTCCTACCACATTCACTAGTATTATGATTATGCATCCTGCATATTTGAAATATTTTCCTTCCTGTCTGAAGGGTTTCCTGTTATCATATTTCCTTTCATTGAATTGTGGGGTTTTATTTTTATAGTCATTTCGTGGCCTATCAAACTGGTGCTTACCTTTGTTTTGATCTCTATGATCAAATTCATTAAAGTTTTGTGGTGCCTGATAATTGTCTACCTGCCTCTTCTTTCTAGGAGCCATGGACTCTCTTAATTTTTCTATAAGGACCATTTCCTTAAGATCTTGGGTTTTCCCCAGAGAAGTCCATTTCTCCAAGTATGTCTCTAACCGTGCAGAGAACTGGTGATAGGTTTCACCTGACAGTAGTTTAGCATTCCTAAGTTTTTTCCTTTAAAATTCACCATTCTTTTCATATCTTAACAAAAGAGCCTGCTTTAGCATGTCATAATTTTCCTGATCACCTCTGCTCATTTTTGCAAAAACTTCATAAGCTGCCCCACGAAGTCCCTGAGATAACTTTAAGGTCCACCTTTCTCTCTCTAACCCATATGTGGTAGCTAATAGTTCATACCTATTTATATAGCTCTCAATATCATCGTCTTTCTCAACAAAATGATCTAAATGAAAGTTCATAGCTGAGGTTGAGGCTCCTTGAGTAACCGTAGCATCAGAGGCAAAGGGGCTGGCACCATTTTCAGGAGCATGGCCTTGAAACTCAAACTCCCTTAGTCGTAACTCATGTTCCCTTTGTAATCTTTTATCTTCCGCTTCCCTTTCTGCAGCTAATTTTCTTTCTTCTCTTTCTGCAGTCAATCTTCTTTCCTCGGCTTCCCTTTCTGCAGCTAATCTTTTGTCTTCTCTTTCTGCTTCCAATTTCTTAGCCTCAGCCTCAATCTGCAACCTCTTAATTTCCTTGTCAGCCTCTAACTTTCTTTCGGCTTCAAACCTTCTTTCTTCGCGTTCAATAAATTTGTCACATTCCGTCGTGACATAAGCAACCATAACTTGCCCATCTAATCCTAACTCTTTTGCAGTCTGAACAGCGGCAGATCGAAATTTGGCCAGGTCCGCCATTGTCTATCAGGTAAATTTATATAATGTCTAACCAACAATTCAAATTCTAAATATATATAATGGACAACACAGGCACCGTGAGCTCAACCTTATTTAATTCCACCCAAGGATACCTTTTAATTCTTATATTCCCTGAAGTGAATTACCCCCAATATTTTTAATAGTTAAAGATTCAAAATCCCGGACGAGCCCCCAATATATGTGGTGAAGTGGGATGTTATAAATATTTATAGGGGACTTAGTGTACTGACTGAGATCAGCTGTGAAGGTATCTATATCTATTAAGAGTAGTGTATTATAGATAACCTTACTTGCTACCACATATCTCTATATCTCAGTCAGAATTATTCTGGAATAGTGTGATGCTACGTTATGTGTCTAGGGTATGAGTATGGTGAAGTGTAAGTCACAACAACAGACAGATAAACAATTTAATTTAATCCACTACTCTTGACAACACTGTGACACTCACATACATATAACACTCTATGAGAATATCTTACAGGAGACACTCGTAACTTTTCAAATAACAATATGTATTCATTTCTATCATAAAGGCATATGTGTGTCCTGATTCAAAGACAAAGGAACCAGGAATCACAATCAATGTTAATTACAAGTTATGTACAGAATGTATTAATATGAATCTGGTAGTGACATATATTATTAAAAATATCCTATGTGTGTCAGTTGTGTAATAGTAGTATGAGGTAATACTGGTTTTGTTTTGTTCAAGCTCTGTTGGTAGTTGTCATCATGACTTCAATAGTTTGTCTTAAGGAAACTAGTATTGGAGATGTTCTCAGTTCCTGATATTAAGACAATTAATTTCCCCTCTTAATGTTAATTTTTACAAAGTCATTTCAAGATGAGGGGACATAATGTTGAGCTCAGCTGGCCAATTCGCTTATCTGGCGTGATGGCGGCAGGAAAGGACTCCTCTGCTCGAATTCTCCTCTGGGTTCAGGAGACACCTCACTGATAGCTAAAAAGACCAAGGAGTATGCTGTCCGACTCAGGATTCAGCAAAGCTCTGACTAGGTGCTGCTCACTACCATCAAGACCACGGTCCCTGAAATCAAGGAGGATGTACCTTCTACTTCATAACTAACTTATAATTTCTTTTTACACTGATCACAACACAGCACAAACATTGAGTTCAGAGCGTTAGGCCAACTGTCAGCTTCATTTGAAATACTTTATTCCAGTATTACCCTTCTTAATGGTTACTACGCCTCTGCACTTCCAGCATTATTTCTTTCTAGTCAATCATCCAGGTGTCAGTGTACTGTTTGGCCATTCCATGCCGTTTGACTTTCCTCCGACACCCTCTGTTCAGGCTGGAGCATTATAGGCTTTACCTCACGTTTGCCACTGAACTACACATATATATATACAGGCATAAATCAACAATTCACATTCAATTTTCATTAAAAGATATTGAATGGTTCAAGCTTACCACAATTCCTAGGAATAAACACAGATACGTTGATTAGCAATGAATTCTGGCACAAACTGGCACAAATTCCCATCTGCCTATGTTCCAGGCTTTTATTTAGCAAAATATAAGCTGGCTTCAACGCACTGATGCTTTATCAAGCTTATTTAAACAAGTGGTTTCGAACTAACGCTCCCAAGTGTGTATATCAGCGAGACTGGCCAATGAGCCACGTTTCGACAAGTGTTTGAAAAAATGTTACCCTTCCCCGTCTCCCTTGACAACGAAAGATAGTATTTATAGTCCGACCAATCGTGGTTAGGCTTTCATTTGTTGCGCTCCAATCAATTTGGAGTTTACATGGTAGACTATTTCTGTAACGTAAATTTTTTTCAAACACGTTATAAAAAAAATCTTATGAGCAGAAATGATTTTATGCTGTCAGGCATCCCCAATATTTTATTTTGGGTATAATTTATTAATTCCTGGACTATTTGCGTAACGTTTTACATATTCTTTGTCAGCAAGCCCTAAGGACCCCAAAAATACAAATTTAAAGGAGCTACGTGGCTGCGTTCAAAATATGCAATTTCTTCTACCTCCTGTTTCGAAGATGTGCTGTCTGGGTACTGTTATGTTTTCAAACGTAAACCCATCTATTGTTATCTTTCCTAATAAGAGTTTTTTATGATTTTAAAACCTAACTCTGGGATGGTTAATATATTTTATCACTGTCCGTCTGAAAAAAAGTTAGTGCATGGCCTTACACGCGTGATGGCAGCATTTGTGTATCGCGCGACGCGTGTTTAGTGTTCGGCTTTCTGCCTCTCCCTTCTCGCTATCCTTTTCTACTTGAGTCCATCTGTTCGTTCGTTTTGGTAACGTAATATAATTAATGTTAGGATTAATTTAGGTCATTACGCAGGGCCTCTCAATGTTTTTCTTAGAAATGCAGCACACGTTTCATTGAAGAAAGCGGGTAATAATACAGTAAGCTTTTACTATCAACGTGAAAGCGTTACAATTTGCAGACGTAGCAGAAAACAAGGGGGATTTCTAGTACATTCTTTGTGACAGCACTGTTATTTTACCATTGCTCTTCTCTTTATTAATTTTATTTGTTAGGCTTCATATTTACCTAATAATTTATAATGTGGATTAGAATATTCCACGACATATATGAACTTTGTATTGACATATTTTATTATTATTATTCTATGTGTGTGATTTGTGAAGTGGTACTATGAAGTAATACTGGCTTGTTCAAGCTTGGTTGTTGTTTTTCATCATGACTTCAAGTGTTTGATTATCGTGGAAATAGTATTGGGAAAAGTTCACTGTTCCTGTCTTTTGAAACAAATTATTGTCCCTCTGTGTTTAATATAATGTCAATTTTTGAGGGGGGCTCATAATGTTGAGCTACTCTGGCCACAGAAGCTTATCTTTCGTGATGGCGGCAGGAAAAGACTCCTCTGCTCGATTGCTTCTTGTGTTCTGGAGACACCTCACTGGTCGCTATCTGGACCAAGGAGTATGCTGTCAGCCTCTGGATTCAGCAAAACTCAGACCAGGTGCTGCTTCAATAACTTAGGACCACGGTCCCTGAAACAAGAAGGTTGTACCTCCTACTTCAGATCTAATTTATAATCTATTTCCACACTGAACACAATACATAACAAACACTGAGTTCAGAGCGGTAGGCCAACTGCTAGCTTCATCTGAAACAATTTTCACCAGTATACTCCTCCCTAATGGTTACTACGCCTCTGCAATTCCAGCATATTTCTTTCTAGTCAATAAGATAGGTGTCAGTGTACTGTTTGGCAATTCCATGTAGTTTTACTTTCCTCCGACACCTTCTGTTCAGGTTGGAGCACTATATAGGCCTTGCCTCATGTTTGCTACTGAACCACACACATATACAGACATAAATTATCAATTTACATTCAATTTTCATTAAAAAGATATCAAATATGTCAAGCTTACCACAATTCATGGAAATAATACACAAATACGTTGACTGGCGATGAATATGGCACAAATTCCGATCTGCCTCTGTCCCAGGCTTTTATTTAGAAAATTATGCACTGGATCTCAACGCACTGTTTCTTAGTAAGTTTATTTTAAAATGTGGCACTGAACTGACGCTCCTAATTGACTATATTGGTGGGTCTAACCAATCGGGCCATGTTTACACAGCTTTTCAAAAAAAAGTACCCCTACTACCGTTTCCCCTAACAACCAAAATTAGTAGTTGTAGTCCGACTAATCGTGTTTAGCCTTACATTTACTTCTATCCAATCAAATAGGATTTTACATGGTGGCCCATTTCCCGTAAAATAGTGGTTTCAAAACATGCCACTGTGCGATTATTATGTGGTGTTGTCTGACACCCTCACTATTTTCTTTTGGCTATAATTTGTTAATTCCTAGACTATTTGCGTAACACTTAACATATTCTTTGTCAGCAAGTCCTAAGGAACCCAAATATATAAATTTAATGGAGCTAAATGGCTGCGTTCAAAATATGCATTTTCTAGGATAGTCGTGTATTTTTTATTTTTTTATGTTTAGAATCGCCACCTGTCCTGCCTTTTCGACTGTTTTGTCAGACTAATGTCAGAATTTCAGACATAAAACAGTAGAATGTCATGTTTCCCAATAAGCATTTTACAGGTTTTTAAACCTAACTCTCGTAGTTGTAGTGTTTTTTTTATCACTGTCTATTTGAAAAAAGTTAGTGCTTCTGGCCTTACGCTTGGGGTGGCATTAATTATATATCGCGAGACGCGTGTTAGTGTTGCATGCGTTCCGGCTTTCAGCCCTCCCTCTCTCTATCCTAATTCCATCTGTCTTTTCATTACGCAGTGTATAAAATGAAATTAATGCTAGTATTAATTTAGGTCATTAATCAGCTTGCGTATCTCAAGGTTTTCTTAGAAATGCAGTACACGTTTTATTGTTTTGTGGAAACGCGTGTATGCTGCTATAGGCTTTACTATCAACGTGGAAACGTTACAATTTGCAGACGAAGTAGAAAAAGGGGGATTTTAGTACGCCATTGTGACAGCACTGTACTTTTACCATTTCTCTTTCCTTTTATTAAATTAATGCGTTAGGCTTTACCTTTACCTGATAATTTATATATGTGGATGTAGAATTTCACGACAATCTTTTAGATGAAAATTGAATGTGAATTGATAATTTATGTCTGTATGGGTATGGTTCAGTAGCAAACATGAGGCAAAGCCTAGATATTGCTCCACCATGAACAAAACTTGTCGGAGAGGAGTATAACTGTATAGGCATATATGGGATTGCCAAATAGTACTATGACACCTATCTTATTGAATAGAAGGAATTAATGCTGGAATTGCAGAGGCGTTGTAACCATTAGGGAGAGGAATACTGGTGTATATTGTTACATGAGAAGCTAGCAGTTGGCCTACAGCGCTGAACTCTGTGTTTGTTATGTATTGTGCTTCAGTGTGGAAATAGAGTATAAATTAGTTCTGAAGTAGGAGGTACAACCTTCTTATTTCAGGGACCGTGGTACTGAAGTAATAGAGCAGCACCTGGTCTGAGTTTTGCTGAATCCAGGGGCTGGTAGCATACTCCTTGGTCAGGATATCGAGCAGTGTTGTTTCTCAAGAAAACTGTGAAGCAAGCGAGCAGAGGAGACAGTTTTCCTGCCGCCCACACAGAAGATAAGATTTCGTTGGCCAGAGCAGCTCAATCTTGTACCCCCCTCTAAAATTGACTGTACATTAAATCAAGAGGGACAGTTATTTGTTTTCAAATAAAAAGAAACTGTGAACCTTTCCAATATTATTTCCACCAGTAACAAACACATGAAGTCATGATGACAAACAACAACCTAGCTTGAAAAGCCAGTATTACCTCATAGTACTACATCACTACTTACACACATATTGTAATAATAATATATGTCAGTACAAAGATCCTATCTATAAATTGTGTACATACAACTTGTGATTACATTTGATTGTGATTCCTGATTCACGTTGTAGTTGAATCAGGATATCTATTATTGAAAGGAATTAATACATATTTTAAAAGTTAACACTTGACTTCTTTAAGATATTCTCATAGAGTGTTATATGTATGTGAGTGTCACAGTGTTGTCAAGAGTAGTGGATTAAATTAAATTGTCTATCTGTCTGTTGTTGTGACTTACACTTCATCATACACATACCCTAGACACATAACGTAGCATCACACTATTCCAGAATAATTCTGACTGAGGTCTAAATGTGGTAGCAAAGTAAGGTCATCTGTAACACACCACACTTATTAGATACAGATACCTTCACAGCTGATCTCAGTCAGTACACTAAGTCCCCTATAAATATTTGTATCATCCCACTTTACCACAATAACCAACCAGTATCAGTTAGATTTAAGTATTAGCTTATTACATTTAATTTCAATCGCTTCTCGGCCTTTTGGCTAAGATCAAAATGTATACTTTTAGGGATCATTTCTAAGGTATGCTGTGTCTTAGCCAGGGCCGGGATCACACACAATTAACACATTAAACCTAATAAAGTCATTAGACCTCATTTTGAACCCCAGAAGGGGCATTAAAAAAAAGTAACATAACCAACGCACCCTGTGTCTAGGTTGAAAGGGCGCGCTGAGCCAAAACGTGGCAAAATTCTGTTTTTAAAAAAAAATTTAATATACACTTATTCCTTATCGTAAGGTATTTAATGCTTCGCCAAAACGAGGCAAGACTATTTTAAAAGACAAAGTTAACTGTACACAATCCAGACCACAGAATCATTTAAATTTGGACATGCGCCTTAAAGTAACCGGCAGTTTCTGTGTCTAGGTTGAACGGGATGCGACTCGCCAAAACAAGGCAAAATTTTATTTTAACTGAAATAAAAGTAAGCATCACGGTTATGTTATAGCTCTTATAGCTGTAGTATTTTATAGACAGTGTCTTCAGAGTGTGAAGCATCTGTAGTTCTAACCAGAGCAAAAGCAGCCTAAGGAGACACAATCTAACTCATTAAATGCAGACATCAGTCGTCCATGTACTTTCCAGTTTGAAATATATTAAGTATACATTTGATAATCTAGCTGTATTAATGTTTTGAGGTTGCAAAAAACAACTTACGCTTTTAGAAAAATGCACTCAGAGCAGCAAAGTATCGTTTGTAATCAAAGTTCATGGATAATGCTTCCTTAATAATACTGTGTAATTCAGAAGTACACTTTTAGTATGAATGAAACACTCTGAACTGAAACTGGCAGCATTTAGATACAATCCCAATTTCGATTTCATCCAAAATGGAAACAATTTGTGAGACCAAAACTTAAATAAAAGGAAGCATTACGAGCTTTGAAGGCATCCGATACTTCCATTTTCTATGTGCAATCGTTTTTTAATATTTAAGTTATTTTATAGTTAAAAAATTAATACTGTTCTAAAATGTGTGGATACAATATGTGATTATTGCGATTTCAAACTGAAGCAAATGGTTTGTGTTGTTTAAAATGGAAAAGTTAAACTACCAGATTTAACTCAGCCTCAAGCGCCTATGCTTTCTTATATGTCTGGAACTACTACCGAATCGAAACATTTTTAGCGTTATTTTGTGTGACAAAGGAAACAAACTAAATTCACGTGATTCTTTCAATTATGATAGGTCGGTGCTTCATATTTTTTTAATTTTCCGGTTCCTTTAGACCATGATGTTACATACACCCGCTTGGTCTAACACGACTATTTTTGATTTATTTATTAGGAGCCGCGCTAGCGTAGTGGTTACAACACCGCTCTGGCGACCGGGTGATTCAGGATCAAACCCGGGCGACGGCATTTGAGGATTTTTCGTCGACCGGGAATTGGACTGGATTAACTCGAGACCTGGCGAGGACATTTGAAGGAGTGTTGTCGACCAGGGATTGGCGGCTCCTGAGCCGACCCAGCTGCAATGGGTACCTCCGAAATCGGAGAGTATTTGCCTGAATGGCGAGGGACACCTGTCTCTGTACAAGTAAAAAGGGATACTCACGTAAAATCAATGTCAGGTTAGACATAGTAATAACCTGAGATTTCGCCTCGAGTATTAGCGGGCGTACGCGAAAAAAAAAAAAAAAAGAAAAAAAAAAAAAAAAAAAAAAAAAAAAACATACACCCGCTTGGTCTAACACGACTATTTTTGATTTATTTGAAAATTCATTGTTCCATATGTTCATTTTCAAACGTAAGTACACAATTGAATGTCTGTTTGTATGTTCTCTATATATTTCCACATAGTGATTTAAAACTACGGGATTATTTTTATAATTCGCGGTTAAATTTAAAATAACTTACTTAGCTCACCACAGTGTGATTGTTTAAAATAACTCGCTCTAACAAGCCACCTAAAAAAATACTATCTGTTGAAAAAGTAAATCCTAAAACAAAGAAAATTAAATTATTGAGAGAAGCCGAGACTCCTCAACAGCACGAGGTCAGGCTTAATAAAGAACAAAACGGAGCCGCCAAATACAGGGCTAAGGAACCACACCTCAAACAGCACGAGGCTAAGCTTTATAAAGAGCAAATTAGAGCCACTGGCATGCTTTTTTTTTTATTTTAAGCGACTGCATTACCCTGTGTGACTTGCATTTGCAATGACAATAAACAAGGCTCAAGGACAGTCACTTAAGGCAGCAGGCATTAACTTAGAAAATCCGTGCTTTTCACATGGTGTGATAAACGAGCGCAAAGGCCTTATTGCTCCATCTTTTACTACATTTTTCATATTGTATTTTCTCCGACATTTGCTCTTTCATCCCATATTTGCGACCCACATTTGCTATTTCATCGTTGTGATTACTCGCGACCGGTATCTAGAGAACCACATTTGTTCTTTCATCGGGGAAATAAAAAGTCCTTTGATTGAGTCCCCATGCCTGATATTATCGTTTGAAGCCCACATTGCATTGTGATAAATCTGGTAAAAACACATCTGGTCATTCCTAATCAAAACATCTGGGGCATGCTGTAATTTCTGTGACACCACATTGGACGCCCAGATTGGCCAGGGGAAAAACGTCTCATGCTGTAATGGTGTTATCTTTGGTCGGCCGCGGTTCAGACAAGCGTTGGTTTACCACATTGGACGCCCAGCTTGGCCAGGTGACTTCCAGAAATATATAATACCGCATAATCTACTAGAGTGGAGCAGTCAAGTTTTTTTCTTGTGACGAAGAGATTAAACCCAAAAACGCATAGCCTAACACACGTGTTTATTCAGAGTGGATATAATTCAGTTCTGTGATGAATTGTGTTCTTAAAGGATTTTGCGAAGGGAAAAGAAGGTTAGTAGATCTTATACTTATTAATACATTTTCTTATTTTTGTTTATTTTAACCTCACAGCTAAAATGTGCGAAAGATAGAGTTTCAAATAATTCTTTGCATAACTGATTAATAAAATCAGAAGATTTTCCTAGAAGATGATAGGATGATAGGAGGTAATTAATAGTTCATATTTCACCTTTAACATCATCACAGTCTCCCATGCGCACACACTCTCATGCACAAGATATTTAACATCATTAGAATTGAACTCAGAGAGAGAGATGAATAATGAGCAGTAGTTTAAATGCAAGTCAACCAGTGATGTTAAATGTGAAAAACTTACGAAGACTTTTGTGTGTCTTCAGTTCATCAGAAGTCTGAGTCTACACGCAACGTGTCTGACGTCTAACCAGAAATACGTTATCAAAAACGGACATTTGGCTAGCAGAATTCGCCCTAGGACATCTTTCATTCCTCAATTAAAAAGGAATATTGTCTCACCCACAAGTCAGAATGTGGACGCAGCATTTTTCGTCACCATATACTGCTTGCTCACAAGTTCAATACAGAGTTATCACAAGTTCAATACATCCTTATTACAAGTTCAATACAGAGTCATCATAAATTCAAATCACTCGAAAGATCATTATTATATGAAGTCAAGCACAAGAGCTCAAAAGAGGAATCGCATATTTATAGCAAGGGCAACACCCTCTTAAGCGCATTCTATGAAGCAGACTATATATATATATATATATATATATATATATATATATATATATATATATATATATATATATATATATTTTTATATATATATATATATATATATATATATATATATATATATATATATATATATATATATATATATATATATATATTTTATGAATCACGACTACATATGCAAGGTTATGAGTCTACATATCACTACTGATTCGTGAAGATATCCAGTCTGGCCAGTACCCTCGGGAGATTAGACAACAGACCTTTTGTTCATATGACAGCTATTAACTGTTAATCAACACTACAGAGATATACTCAAACAGTGAAGGAATATACATAGATATCTCGTCAGCGTTCTCCGTACGACAACAGTATTCATCAGAACGTCCTCAGCTTAGAGATACCCCACTCGACATAACGTATAACAACTTGGGACATTGTATGCCTACACGTGAATCGTCATATCAGTGCGAAGCATTTAGAGACACATGGACTGTGTAGAGTACTCCACCCATTTTTTTTGGTAACACGTATCATATCACATCATCATCATTTCACTTTACACCAGTTCATTCTTAATTAACTATTACTTAATTAACTGCAATTTTATTATCTCATCTGTGTGTGTTTTTTGTGTGAATCGTCTTTCACCATCATCACGTTCTAACCATTACTAACCCTATAGGTGTGGTGATTTCATTAATATTCCCACCTATCGTTTGCTCATTACCTAGTTTGTTAATGTATCACTCGTGCTGTCGGTGTTACATATTCACCTATAGGAACCTTTCTCTACTCAGATGAGGTTGGGGGCTTTTTCTTTACGGGATCTAAGGGCAGAAGCTAAGGTCGTGGGGAAACAGAACTCTTTCCATAATTAATTAGAAGACACTGTCTAGTGGAAATCATTCGCATTCCTGTCTTCTTGTCCCCTATCTCGAATAGGTCTTAATTCTTTCTTAACGAGCCAATTTCTAGAGACCTTATATCTAATATCTCATAGACTATTCCTGGCAAAAACTACTGTCGTAGTTGGCCCAGAGTACTCACCACACGACACATGGACAGCGATATCATGCTTGCTCCAGATTGGGCACACTAAGAAATTTATTCATTTTTACCCCAGACGGCAACAATAAAAATAGTGTTTTATCAAAAAGCACTGGATAATATTGCAATAATAAATGTAGAAAATAACGATACGTAAAATATGACAGAATGTTGTCGTATAATATTAATTGTAATGTATATGAATGAAAAAGAACAAAGAATATAAATTCATCAAAAATCAATCAGAATGTTTATATTTTCAGAAAGTTTCATAAAACGGTTACTAGGAAAAATTCGGGCAACGCCGGGTACTTACAATTAGTATTGAATAGATGATAGTGAGGATATACAATTTTAAAATTTGGGGGTAATTTTTAATCACCTGTATAGTTAGGACAGATTTTTGTTTGCGTATTTTTTTCCTTGTTCCCAAGGAAAAATAGGTTTCGTATGCTTTATGGTAGTTGAA